>VDFB02130782.1:0-51045 GCA_007258455.2 Sequoia sempervirens
ATTTTGCTTTGTGTATCTGGCCCCAAGGCTACTGGTAGGGGGTGGAGGCGTTGGGCAGTTCTGGGGGGGTGGTTTGCTTCTGGAACCCGAGGAAAGTCTCCCCCTTATGGTGGGTTTCTAGTCGGTCTTCCATCTCTATGGTTGCCTCCAATTTTGAAACTGGCGAAAGATGTCTTTTCTCCAATATTTATGCTCCTACTGATCTTCTAGGTAAGACACATCTTTGGGATCATATCAATTTTTTCCATTTTCTGGACCCGTTTCTCCCATGGATTTTGGCTGGTGACTTTAATGCTGTTATTAGTATGGATGAAAAATGAGGAGGGTTATCCAGGCTTGATCCTTCTTCTCTTTTGCTCAGAGATAATATTGGTTTCCTTAACCTTGTTGACGTGAAGCCAATCAATGGAGTTTTTACTTGGAATAATAGGAGGTGTGGTGATGAGGCTATCTCTAAATGACTCGATAGATTTCTGGTTTCCTATTATTGGATGAGCAGCAGGTGGACTACCAGTTCTGAAATCCTAGATTAGAGGGGATCTGATCACTGGTCTATCAAAATCTGTGTCTCCTCTTATGGGGTCACCAAAAATCCTTCTTTCAAATTTCAATTGATGTGGTTACGGGATCAATCTCTTCAGGATCTTGTGTTGGGTTGGTGGTACGAAGGGCTTCCTGCCCATGGGAGGGCCATGTACACTTTTAGTAAACGGCTTCAACATGTGAAGTATAGGCTTAAGAGGTGGAATAAACAATGTTTTGGGAACCTACATGCTCAGAAGCTTGCTGCTCAATCCAAGCTGGATAGTGTCACTAGTCAGATTCATGACCATGGGCTGTCCTCTGACCTTTTGAATGCTGAGTCCTTGGCCCTTAAGGGCTTAGAAGAGTGGGAGCTTCAGGAGGAGATTTTATTGAAGCAAAAATCTCCTATTGATTGGCTTTAGGAGGGGGATAGGAACACGGCTTTTTTTCATAATTCAGTTAAGGCCCGTAGGTAGGGGAACTCTATTTCCACTCTTTTCTCGAGTGATGGGACTCAACTCTCGTCCTGTGGTGAAATTTCCAAGGAAGCTGTCAACTATTTTTCTAATCTTTTTACTAGGGAGGATATTGCTGCTAGATCTGAGGAGAGGGCTATCTTGGATTGTATTCCTTGCTTGGTCTCGGATGAGATAAACGGGGCTCTTTTGTGTCCAATCTTGTTACCTGAATTGGAGAAAGTTGTGTTTAGTATGAAAAAAGGCAAAGCTCCTAGCCCAGATGGGTTTCCAATTGAGTTCTTCCATGAATTTTGGGAAGTAATAAAGTCTGATCTCCTTGAGGTGGTTTAGGAATCTCTTAGGAACAGATAAATCCTTAAGTCTTTGAATTCTACTTTTCTGGCTCTCATACCTAAGAAGGAGGGGGCTAATCGGATGGATCATTTCAGGCCTATTGCTTTATGCAATGTTGTCTACAAGATCATCACCAAGTTGATTGTTGAGAGACTCAAACCTCTCCTTGGTGCTTTGATTTCTGCTGAGCAGGGAGGTTTTGTGGAAGGGAGAAAAATCTTGGATGGTGTCGTGATTGCTACGGAGGTTATTCACTCTATGGCTTCCTCTAAGGAGAAGGTGATGTTCATTAAGCTTGACATGGCTAAAGCTTATGACCAGGTGAACTGGGAGTTCCTACAGAATATCCTCTTGGCCTTTGGCTTTAAAGAGGAATGGGTGAGTTGGGTTCTCAGCCGTGTGACCTCGTCCTCCTTCTCTGTTCTCATTAATGGGGAATCTTCAGATTGGTTTAGTGCTTGTTGGGGACTTCGGAAAGGGGACCCTCTTTCCCCTTATCTTTTCATTATCATGGTGGAGGGTCTTGGTAGATTTATTAAATCTCAGGTGTGACAGGGTCTTATTCATGGCTGGAGTTGGAACAATGATCTCCCTCCCTGTTTTCATCTTCAATTTGTGGATGATACTGGACTGATGGGCTTGGCTAGAATTAGTGAAGCAGTGAATTTCAGGAGAACTTTAGACATCTACTTGAAACCTTCTGGTCAGAGTATTAATGATGATAAATCTTCCATTTATTTCTTTAATACTCCTCGTCTCATTCAGAACAGGATTTCCAGGATTCTTAGATTCCAAATTGGCTCTCTTCCTCTGATGTACCTGGGGATTCCTTTGGCTTTGGGACCTCAGCGTAGAGATTTTTGGTAGGGGATTTTGGATAAGTTCCGGAGTAAGGTTAGTCATTGGACTTACAAATGGCTCTCTTGTGCTGGTAGAGTGATTCTCCTAAAAGCTATGGTGCAGTCTCTCCCTATTTATAGGTGTTGTGTGCAGATTCCTCCTACCTCCTTTGTGAGGGATTTTGATGCTCTTTCCTGACAATTCCTTGTTAGGGTTAGAGATGGTAGATATCTAACAATTAAATGCAAATTTAAATAATAAATAGAGAAACTAAAACACACATAGAATAAATCATAACACAGATAATTTAACGTGGTTCACCCAATCTGGGCTACATCCACCAAACCACAGCCATCCAATACTTTTATTATCTAGTGTAAAACCTATTACAATCTTGTGAATAATCACGTTTTCATCATGTTGAAATACCCATCGAACCCCTTTTAACAAGCTTAGAAGCTTCCAGTTTTGGGTTCTACAAAATCCGAATTTTCTTTTTTCATTGATTTTTCCCTTTTTTAGGTGATCACTTGTGAAAAGAGTAGGAAAGAAATTTTTTCTTGGAACTGCGGCCCCAAACCCACACAGGGCCATTGTCTCGATGACAGGACAGGGGGCGGGGTGTGCCGTGCTCACCATGGGCTATATAGTATAGCATGGTCCGATCACCACATACCAATAATCTCCCACTTGAGCGTCGAGGGCTCCATATAACCACAATCTCTCCTTGCGGTGATCCTAGGCGACAACGGTGGCATCCACTAGAAATACAAGTACCTTGGACCACTGCTGCTTTGTTATGCCAGATTCAACCTTGAAGACCAGCCGTGAGGCTAAGAGACTCAACTTCTCCCTTGTCACCGCTTAACCCATTAAATATATCCATTTGGATTGACATCTATGTATCTTGTCCGACAACTTCGTCCATCAACCCGACCAAATGAAATGGTATCTCCATTTGGGATATTGTGTTTTGTTTTGAATGGGCGCAGAATTCATTTTGCCGGAGTCATGCCATTTCGGGCTGCGCCAGGCAGAACCAGCGTTTAAAAGCGCCCAGCTCATGTAAAAATTTTGCTGACCATAATACCTTTTGCGCCGCTTGCGACGCGTGCTTCATGGTCGTGACGCCGCGTGAAAGAATTCGGCGCTCCTTTGCTATCCCACCAACTATAAATACATAACTTGTGGTACTCCACCTGGTATCTATATCCCCTGCCAAATTTGAGTCAACATAGCCTTTTAAATCAGTATTAGAGCCCCCAAAACATAGACAATTATTGGATGTACCTCTCAAGTACCCGAATCCATTTTACTACATTCCAATGCTCAACCCGGGATGACTCAAATACCTGCTAACAATTCCTAACATGTGCAATATCTGGTCTTGTGCATACCATGGCATACATTAAATTACCTACAATTGAAGCATATGGTACCTTGATATTTTTCTTCCTCCTCCTTATGTCTTTGGACACATATCCTTAGTCAATTTAACATGACTAGGCAAAAGTGTGCTGACAGCTTTTGCATTCTCCATATGAAATCTCTACAACACCTTTTCAACATAATTAGCCTGAGATAAAAACAATTTTTTGTTTTTCCTATCTCTACAAATTTTCATACCAAGGATTTATTTTGCTGCCCCCAAATCCTTCATAGCAAAAGAATTTGCTAACTGTTGTTTTAACTCACTTATGTGATTCATGTTAGACCCAGCTACAAGCATGCCATCAACAAATAAACACAAAATAATGTAGCTATCATTATCTAGCCTCTTAAAATAAACACAATGGTCAAAATTACACCTGTTGTAGCCTTGCTCAGCCATAAAACTATCAAATTTCAAGTACCATTGCCGAGGTGCTTACTTTAAGCCATATAAACTTTTATTCAATCTGCACACTAGTTTCTCCTTACTTTTGACCTCAAATTCTTATGGTTGTTCCATATATATTTCCTCTTCCAAATCACCATGGAGAAAGGCTATTTTAACATCAAGTTGTTCTAAATGCAAATATTCAGCAGCCACAATACTTAAAACAATACGAATAAAAGTCATTTTAACAACAGGAGAAAAAATATCATCAAAATCAATACCTTTTTTCTGTGCAAATCCCTTTACAACTAATCTGGCTTTAAATCTTTTCTTACCTCCATCTTCCTCTTTCAACCTATAAATCTATTTGTTTGGTAAAGCCTTTTTACCTGCAGGCAACTTGCATAATTCCCAAGTCTGGTTTTTCAGCAAGGAGTCCATTTCTTCTTCCATTCCATGCTCCCACTGAACCTTGGTATCCACCTACATAGCTTCATCATAATATTCTGGTTCACCAGCATCAGTTAACAAAATAGTATACAAAGAGGGAGAAAATATTTCTGAAGGTCTACTTATCCTTGAAGATCGTCTAACAGGAGTTTGTGGTATTTTTTGTTGTTGTTGTTGCCCAGCATGAGGAACCACTGAAACATCATTGTTTGGAATATCATCCAACATTGCATAATTATTTTCTTTCTTCTCATGTTGCAGCAACAGATCTTTGTACAATACTTTCTCATTGAATATGACATCCCTGCTTCTCACAATTTTCTAATTTTCAAAAACTCAAAGCATATAACCAAATTCATCAATGCCATATCCAACAAATACACATTTCTTTGATTTTGCATCAAACTTGGTTCTATTTTCAGAATCTACATGTGCAAATGCTTCACAACCGAAGGTTTTGAGAAAAGAATAACTCACCTTCTTACCTTTCCATGCTTCCTCCGGAATACTACACAACCCAAAGGATTAGAGGGACCTCTATTAATTAAATAAACAACAGTGTTTACAGTCTCTGCCCATTTTTAAAGGCAGCCCAACATGCAATCTCATAGTTTGTGCACGCTCCATTATTGTTCTATTCATGGCTCAGCCACTCCATTTTCCCGTGGAGTCCTTGGAACCATTTTCTACCATGAATACCGCTTGAGGAAAAATAATCTTCAAACTCTTTACTGCAATACTCACCACCATTATCGATCTGAGACATTTTAACCTTTTACCCGCCTCATTCTCAACCAAGCTTCTCCATTTTTTAAAGGTTTCAAATACATCAGATTTCTGCCTAAGGAAATAAATCCATACCTTCCTAGTTGCATCATCAATGAATGTAACATAATACTGAGAGCCACCTAGAGAAGATACCAGCTGGTCCCCATACATCTGTATGCACAAGCTCCAATTTCTCATCTTTCTTTTGCTTCCCATCCTTGAGAAAACTTACTCTCTTTTATTTTCCATACACACAACTTTCACAGAAATCCATATTAACACATTTTAGACCTGGTAAAACATTATTTGAATGAAGTAATTTCATACCTTTTGCACTCATATGCCCAAGTCTATTATGCCATAGTGTTGATTTAGAGTCCACAACAACTGTATGATCTTCTACCTATTGAACTGCAGCAACTGTTCCTAAACATTGACCTTTTTCTATAACAATTAAAGTAGAAGGAATAGTATGACCTATACAAAGATATAAGGTGCCTACTTTCACACCTTTTGCTACCACTAAGGCCCTTTGTGACCTTCCAATTTTTATCACTAAATGTAACAACACAACCTTCATCATCTAGTTGCCCCGGCTGAAATTAAATTTCTGCTTAACTTTGGAACATGCCTTACCTCACGTAGTAGCCAATGATTCCCATTTTGCAACTTAATCTTGATTCTTCCCTTTCCAACAATCTGACAGGGTTCGTTATCTCCTAAATAAACCAGCCCAAAATCTCCTTGGACATAATCAAGAAAATAACTTCTATGGGGGGTAGTATGAAATGAAGCCCCTGAATCTAACACCAAAGAATCATCAACATTATCAAGGGAAAGAATCAAAGCATCCTTATCAGATTTATTACTTACCACATTTGCCTCTTTACTTCCTTCCTTTTTGTCTCATTTACTTTTTCGAGACTAGAAATCTTTCTTCAAATGACCTGGCTTACCATAGTACCAACAATCCTTTTTGTTTCTAGATTGGCACCTTCTGTCCTTTGATTTTCCTGATGACTTTCCACGATTTCTAGAATCGTTTCCTCTCTCCTTTGTTCTGCCCCTGCTTTCTACATTCAAAACACTACCTGATGTGGATGTTCCACCTGAGCTTTTCCTACAGATTTCCTCGCTCAAAATAACACCAACAACATCATCAAATTTCAATGTATTCGAACCAGAAACAGAATTGCTAACAACCATTACCAAGCTATTCCAACTTTTAGGCAAAGAACACAGAATCAAAAGAGCCTTAACTTCTTCATCAAAGTTTACTTTTACAGAAGTTAATTGACTGGTGACCATATTAAACTCATTCAAATGATTAGTAACTGACCCACCTTCTACCATTTTCATATTAAATAAACGCTTCATAAGAAATACCTTATTCGAAGCAGAAGGATTTTTATATAACTTCGCCAGGGTTTCCATCAACTCTTGAGTTGTCTTTGCTGTTGTAATATTGAACGCCACTGATTGTGCCAGGCATAGACGAATATTGCCAAGAGCCTTTCTATCCAAGATCTCCTAGTCCTCATCTCACATTGCTACAGGTTTCTTGGTTTTCCCTTCCAATGATTGCCATAAATCCTTCTGATAGAGATAATCCTCCATCTACATCTTCCATAACTGATAGTTCTGCCTGTTAAACTTCTCAACCTTCTTAGCCTTGTCTGCCATTGCTCCCACTCAACCATGAGACTCCCACTCAGCCGTGAGACCTTCCTACAGACGATAATTGAAAGACAACCCGCTCTGATACCACTTGTTAGGGTTAGAGATGGAAGATATCTAACAGTTAAATGCATATTTAAATAATAAACAGAGAAACTAAAACACACACAGAATAATTCATAACACAGATAATTTAACGTGGTTCACCCAATCCGGGCTACATCCACCAAACCGCAACCATCCAATACTTTTATTATCTAGTGTAAAACCTATTACAATCTTGTGAATAATTGTGTTTTTCATCATACTAAAATACCCATCTGAACCCCTTTTTAACAAGCTTAGAAGCTTCCAGATTTTTTGGTGTACAGTATACCATGGGCTATATAGTATACCATGATCAGTCGCCACATACCAACATTCCTTTGGTCGGGTAACCTTCTTTCCTCGAAGTGGAGTTTAGTCAAGTGGGAGTCTGTCTGTAGGCTGAAGCATGCTGGGGGCCTTGGCCTTGGGTCTGTGGCGCTTGTGGTTACGGCTTTGGCAGCTAAGCTGTACTGGAGATGGTGCAACAACCAGGATCAGGATTGGGCCAAGATTCTTGCTTTCAAGTATGTTCCTGGTGTTGAGAGCCAGGATGTGCCACGGATTGCTTTGTTGGGAAAAGGTTCTTGCATTTGGGATAATCTTAAGAAGGGAGCTCAACTTGTTAGGAATGGTCTCTTTTGGATCTGTAATAATGGCTATGATGCTCTATTTTGGCTGGACTCTTGGGATGGTCAACCTCCCATTCTATCTAGTTTCCCTCAGCTTCTGCCTCTTTTCCAGATGTTCTCTAATGCTGGTTGGATTAAGGTGGAGTATTTTAAAATAGTTAAGCGTGTTGGTCAACTGGAGGTGTCTTGCTGGAAGGATCCGCAGGAGTGGCCTGTGGGTGGTTCTGATGAGGATCATGTTGCTTTGTGTAAGGTCTTGGAGGGTAGGCTTTGCAGCTCTCTGAATGAGAGGGACAAGTTGGCTTGGAGTCCTAGCCCAAAAGTTAATTATACTATTTCTCAAGGCTATGTTGTGCTTGATAGGAATTTACATGGTCCTACTGAGGTGCCCTAGGGGAGGAAGGTTTGGAACAACTTTTCTTGGCCCAAGTCTAACTTCTTTTTATGGTTGGTTGCCCAAAGGAAATGTATTACTTGGGAGAATCTTCGTAAACGGGGGTTTCAAGGACCTTCCATTTGTTTTCTTTGTTTGTGTAGTGAAGAATGTTCTTCCCACTTGTTCTTTCACTGCCTCTTTTCTCATGAGATTTGGCACAGATGGTGGGAGGCTTGTCATCATGGTTGCATTCATGCTTCCTCTCTTATTGAGTTTTGGGAGAGCCTGGGAAGGCCTCCTACGAAGACTCCTTTTCTTCAGGTGGCCTGGATCATTGGGCCTATTTTCATTCTTTGGAACCTTTGGCTGGAAAGGAACCATAGAGTTTTTTGTGATTCTAGATTAGATAGTGGTCAACTGTGGATGAAGATTATTAGTAGGCTTCAGGAGACTATTTCTGCTAAATGTGATATGTTTGAAAGTATTGATCCTGGGGATGTTGCAGTTGTGCGGGATCTGAGCCTGGGTGTTAATAGAAGGGGTTTCACTACTGGTATTATGCCTCGTCGTGTCAAGAAACGGGTCTGTCATGATGGGAAGTGGGCGCCTCCTCTAGTTGGGGTCCTGAAGATTAATACTGATGGATCTTCTCGTGGGAATCCTGGGCATGCTAGTATTGGGGGTATTGGTAGAAGTAAAGATGGTGATGTTTTTTGCTTCTCTGTCTATAAAGGGCATTACTCTAATAACTTGATGGAGGCCCTTGCTATTAAGATTGTTGTTGAGCGGGGTTTCTCTCTTGGCTGAAGGAGGATTATCTATGAGTCTGACTCTCAGATTGTTGTGGATATGTTGAACAACCAGAGATTGGATGGTGTTAGTTGTCATTTAGCTTCGATGGTCAGACATATTTTACGTGTATGCAGTTCCTTCGAATCTGTCTCTTTCTGTCACATCCCTAGAGAATGGAATAGAGTGGCTGACTGCTTGGTGAAGTGGGCCTCAGAGAAAGGGGATGGTTGGGATATCAGTGGTAGGGATGAGTTACCTTCTGATTATCTGGGAATTTTGGAGAGAGTTTTATTGGAAGACATGACTATGTAGTGTTGTTGATTGGTTTGTTGGTTGTTCTCCTTTTTATTGAGCCTATGGATTTTGCCTTGTATCTCGACTTGGATTGAATAAAAAAATTTCCCCTTCTTTTTAAAAAAAATTCAACTGGCATCCATGGGAAAATTGTGGAGACAAATTGGATACAAATTGAAAATCAACTTCTTTATCTCCTTCCTTTGATTCTTCCTATCATTTGGCCTAATGTTTTCATGGGGAGAAACCATTCCCATGATTAGCTCAAGGTTCTTCACCTCTCACCATTCAATCCTCCAGATTAAATCCAAGCCTTTGTTATGTTTCCCCTTCACAAAATTGTTGTCGTAAATCTATAAATACAACCTTCTTCTATAGGAAATGGATCTAAATCCCAACTTTATGCAATCTTACTCTGCAAAAATAGCAATCATAGCATTTTAGAATAACAATCATGGCTTTCCATTTAGATGCATCATAGTTTATTGTAGCTTCCTTTTATCGAATTTCATGTCAATTTAGATTATAGTAGCTTCATCATATCATTTAGATATCATCATATAGAATTAGATTATTGCATTTAGCAACATCTCATTCTCTACATTGGCATTTTAACAGTCACAGTGCTTACTAATTATGAGATCCCTCTGTGATTTAATAAATCTTTTGAGATAGGGAACAATGAGAAGCTTTCGGGTATGTGCAGGATCATGATGGGCCAAAAAGTGGCAATATGATGGGTATGTGGCTGACGACTTTTTTTTTACCCAAAATTGATGAAACAAAAAGGGTTTTTAAAGGAGATTCTCATATTTTCACCAATATAAATTATGCTTTACTTTGAATTTAATAAATAATTATTATTCATTTTCTATTTAAATTATGACTAAAGTCCTTATTGATAGGCTGATTGAAAAACATCTATAAATTTCAAATGGTATCACTATTTTTGAAACTGAAACATGCATCACATTCTATGCTCCGCATACTATATCATTAAAATAAATAAAATTGAATTTCATGAAGTTTTGACCAAGTTAAGGTGGTCAAGCATACAACTTTTTTATATTTTTTAAAAGTTGTAATAAAAAATTCATAATTAATTATTTACTTGGAACAAAATTACAAAAAATATGCATCACATCGGGACATGAGTCCTCTACTTATATATAAAATCTTATAAATTTTTTTATCATTTTATTGTGGTTAGGGTGGTTAGACAAACACCTACTTATTTTTTCCCTAAAATTTAAGTACTACTACATTGAAATTTCAAATTTTCACCAAATAGAATTTTTTTTCTTAAATAAACCTAGTAGTTTAGAAACTACATTCAATTTTCGATAGATTCTTTTTTTACATATTTTTGAAATAATATAGATAACTTATTCTGAAAATTTTTACGTCAAGTTGCTTAACTCTCATTTTTCTAAATTTTTTGCCACTTAAGGGCCTATTTTTCCCATGATGATCCTAAACATACCCTTTCAATAGTTTTTTTGTTTTTAACTAGTTTAATTTACTTATTCTCTTGATATAATGTTTCATTAAGAATTGTTGTTTGTTATTTCATTCTTTACTTATTTCACACTTACAATATCAATTCCACTAAATCGGGTATTACTCCACTCTCACGCCCTTTCAATCCACAACAAAACACACATCAGGGACCCCTTATAGATCCATTCAACATATCCAACAATCACCTATGCTTATTTTTCACCAAACTACACAAATTAGGTTTTCTACGCTTTTTAAGGCTCAAATTAGCCCACTTTTACAAAGGGACCACCGTCAAATCTTTTCCAAATCTCTTGAAACTTTGGGGAAGCACTTCATACCTATCAAAACCTCATATTCCATCATTATTTAACAAAAATTCAATCATTTATTATCCAAACCATAAAACCCTCTCTCTAGGCTTGGAAACCCTAGGTTTTATTGAGAAAGAAATTTTCCAAGCACTCCAAAACAAACCAATTGCTCAAAAAAGTATAAAATAATATTCACATGCTTAATACTTCATAAAACCATGCTTCCCAATTCAAAAACTCAATTTCGCACTCTAAAACATCTCCTTTTGGAAGGAAAACTCAAAATTTCACCATAGGGCTTCTCACCCAACTCACTTCCAGACCTCCCCTACTCCTATTTTCCATCCTCCCACCTTATACTAATGGATTTTACCCATTCCACCAAACAACAGAGCAAACAGAAAGGTGGAATGGGTTTTAGAACATTTTTATCCTATCAAAACCCTTTACTATGGATGTTTAGGCCAGATAGAGTAAATTGCAGATAAAATACACTAAACTCAATAATAAACCCTCAAAATGGATTCATATGAAAGTAGAAACACTAAACTACAAATTCCACAAAAAATTTGAAGCAAAAAGATCTTGTACAGACTGTATTTAATCTGCTGCTATAACTAGAAATATAGAAAAATGGAGAGAAATATGACTTTTGTTTAATTCTCAATCTTCAAAATAGGTTCAACAAACCTCATTCAAGTTTCTCAAGGCATTATATAGTGTTTCCAACCTAAAACAAACCACTTCAACTTCTAAAACTAACATTAGGAAGAGGTGGTCATTGGTCTCCCTCTTTGATGCATTTTTAAAACCTTACCTCATATCAAGTACTTAACAACTTAACATATCTTGCATATATTGAAAAATCTACCAACTAGACCCCTAAACCACATTAGCAACAACTTAATACATCATTACATGGTCTTAGAGACCTTATTCTAAGCAAAAAATTTCAACAACCTACAACCTAGACCTTAGGAACTCAAAAGGACTAACACCTTTAAATGGTGTTGGATTGCACCACCACCATAAGTGTTGTCATGATTTTATTTTCAAAATGTATCTTATTTTTCTCTATAATGTTGATAAAAGTTCATATAAACAAATAATTTTGCTTCATCTATCACTTGATAAAGCATTAGCTAAAACCTTGTGACTCTTTGGTGCTTGATGTTGACCATCATCCATATTTTCAAGTGATAATTGTCTCCTTTAAGATACAATCCATTGTAACACTTCATACTAGTGAAACACCCCTTTTAGTTTGATGACTGTGATCATAAAATTTTACCTAATTTTCTTTGCTAGTTCTTTCTTGGACTATGCATTTACGAGAAAAATCATAGTGATAATCTCATCATAGCTCTGATGTATATCTTTTTCCTCTCCATTGGTCATCATACTTTACAACTCCTTAAATATTGCATATAGTATACTCAATGTCCCTAACCCTTTGCATATGGATCCTCCAAGAATATAATGGTTGGAGTCTCAATGCTAAAGGATTTTTCCTCTGATACAAGATCCAAGAGGGAAGCTTTTTCATTATTTACCCTTATACCAAAAGAGACACAATTTTGAAATTTTGAAACCAATCCTTCTAGATCATGCCAACCAAACCTCCCACAAATAAGTGATCATGGATGCAAATGTGCCAACACTTTCTTACAAGTCATAGATCATGCCTCTGGTAACCGTGATAGACTTGTAGGGTATTGTTCTCATTTTTATTTACACTAGAACTATCATCCATCATTATGATACCTACTTACATAAGGAATGTATAACATTCTCTCCCCTTTGAGTATGTACTAACATTTCTGAAATCATCACCTCTTTCATATTCAATATTATTTTGCTGCCTATACAAACAAGTATTACAAGGTGAGTCTTATTTATTGTTGTTGTTATACTGTCAAGAACAAAATGGCGAGGTATATAAGCATGGTTAATGAATGATCATAAGTTCAACATAATTTTTTTTTGGAACATTAAAATGGGTCAACTATTAGTTAATCATGGATAAATAATCTAGCTGTAACCTCTAGAAAATATTGAACCTTTTTTACATTTTAAATGTTTATAGCCCTATATTGAGTTAACTACCTCAAAATCTCATCATTCTTAGTTATCCAGTTTATTTGCAAGTGGTGAAATTGCAGTTTGATTTTCCCTAGCTAATAGACAAACTTGAAATTCTTCTTTGGCATAACCTCCTTTACTTATGCCAACCATGCACACCTTGTCCCTTTTGATCTTGGCATGTCCAATATTTACTTCTATAGATTCTTCTTTAGTATATTTTCCCTGTACTTTCCATAGGTCAGAAAATATTCACACCACTTGACATATAATGATCTTATATCTTTGCACAATTAAGATAAAACCTTTGAACTTTTAACGATCAACCATTGTGCAAATACATGGAAAAATATAGTGATCTTTGCAAACAATTGTAGGTAAATCTCATGCATGATCCTTGTATTTGCATTACGAAGTCTACACAGTTTCTCCAAGGTAGTGCAAGGGTTTCAATAGAAAGGAACAACATACCTATCCATAGTGAACTCTATTAGGTCTCAAAAATGCAAGTTTGAACCAGGAGAGGTTGCCAAGCTCTCACAACATTTTTGGCTAATGTAAAAGGCCAAACGATGAATTAAAACCTTCTTCACTTCAGGTTCTGCCAAGCCTAGGTGGGTATACCTATGCAAGTAGAGCAGACTTAAATAGTGTGTTTCCTACTCAAGCAATCTTTCCACAATGGCAATTGGAAGTGGATAGATGCATACCTATTTGGTATTAATTGTATAAGAAATATCAAGGTAAGATTCAATATATTCAGTTAATAGATGTAAAGTTTTGAAATGAATTTAATGAAACTATAAAATGGGTGAGACCAGTGCCTTGTGGGGTAAAATTGAGCTAGATGAAGGTCTATGATGAATGGCTTCTATTTGGTAGATATCCTAATTGTTTAGAATACAAATATTAGTTTATAACTTGTATAAACATGCAAAAATGTAATTACCAAGTTCTTCTTAGTGATCCAAATGGTACTTCCAAATTACTGTGAATGACTAGAAGGATTTAATCTTTACTTGAAAGAACCAATTAATCATACCGCATGAGTACAACAAATGTGCATCAATAAATTAAGTATATACTTGATATGTCAATTTAAATAACAAAGAAACATCAGCATTGGAGATAACTTGATGATATTTTCAATTAATTTAACAAACAATTGATACCAAAATGATGCCACAAAATCAGAGTTCTTTCATTGATTCCTCCAAAATTTTATACATGCATCATGGTCTTTTGAAATGTAGACATTATATCTATCCATGTTCACCTATTATTTTCTCCTATCTCTAATCTAATATCTCCTTTTGGTCTTGGTTTCTCGTATTTATATGAGAGGCAACAAGCTTCAGACCAAAAGTCATGTCCTTTGGTAACAAAAAAAATTATGAAATTAAGTAAAACTGAAATAACTAAAAATCAAACATGTGCTCCAATCTATTAGTCTTGAAGTAAAATCCCATGGTCATCTAAGACCTGTGCAAAGCTTTTCCTTTATGATTAATATTCCTTGGTGATGTTGATGATCAGTCCTCATCTAAGCCCGGATACTTCTCCTACCATTTTCTTATTGTCAAATCATTTGAACTCTTGTGTAGTAGTGAAATTCGTGAGATGACTCTTCCATCTATTATCAAGAAAATTCCTAACATCTACCACAAATTTCATGTATCCACTGTCTAATATTACAATCCCATTGAGAAAAACATTAAATTTGTCAAGGCTGATATCCACATCACTCTGTATGTGTGTCAAGCATTGAGAAACCATTTGATCAAAATCATCCTTCCATTTATCCACACCTTTTAGTTGATTATCATCTTTAGTGACTGGAGGACTGAAGATGTGTTTTATAGAATCAAATGCATTCCTTCTAGTCTCCATCTTCTTTTTCATATCAATTAAATACTTGTTCTCCTCAATCACACCCTTCACCATTTCCTGAGTAGGTTTTAGCCTTGGAGGGGCATCAGGATCCCTTTGTTTTTCCTTGCAAAGAGTAATTAAAATGTGATAAGTTGGCTACCATCTCTTCTGGAGTTCCTCTAAGATAGGAGAGCTAACATTTATCTATTCCAAAGCCTTAACCAGGTTGCTAAAGCTTTCATGTACTCCACTTATTTTATCCTTTAATATTTCAATTCTATGCTCCAATATTTTCCTTAGGGTATCCAAAATGTAATGCTTGACATCTTCCATATTTTGCTTCTTTAGCCGATCAATTTCATTTTTCATTTGTTGAATATGTGGGTCTTCAGCTTGAATAGGTGGGTGATAAACAACTATCTCATCTCTCATCACTATTGTTTCTTCTTTCAATTGCTATTTCACCTTGACATTTTCAATAAACAATTTATTTACTTCATCATTTGACAATTTTAGTCTTTTCTCATATTCAAATATTTTCTTCTCCATGTTCTCCACTATGTCTTTGGTAAACATTGTTGAATGTATAGCTATGGTTGCAACCTTTGTTGGGGTTGTATCTTTCATTTTCCTCACCATGTTTGACCCCCTCATCTCTTGTACCACATCTAAGAGTCTGGGCTTCCTTTTACTCTTTTGATTTGTCCATAAGGCAAGGGTTTGGGTGGTATGGTTATGCCCTGTTCCTGATACACCTTCCTCTAAGTGAAAATCTACAACCAACATTGGATCATCTTGTGCTCTAATCTAGTCCAAAAGAAACACCTTGGACAACTCCATCCCTAGTATGATCAACATATCACTTTTCAACACTAATCCTCTTTCTTCTTGAGGGGTAATATTGATATTGTCAATATTTAATTTTGCTAATATTTGGGCCTGAATCTCAACCTCTTTTGAATTATCGGCTCCTATGAGATTTATTTTCAATCTCTCATCAAATCACTTCATTTTCAATTTGATCCAAAAATATTTAAATTCACTAGAATGAATGAAATTCCCATCCTCCATAAACCTTAGAGAGACAACTAATCTCTCATCATTTTGAATCTCATCTACAGCTTCTTCTAATATCTTAATTTTAGGATCATGGGGTTCCTGAATTTTCTACTACTCTGTTACCTCTTTCATCTTAGTCAAAATCACTATTGCTTCATGTTCCTCATCACTTGAGCCATAATCAACTAATGACTCAATTTCTTATTTCTTGGCCAGGGGTTCATGTGTGGGAGATGGAAGAGAAGGATGCACAAGTGATGGGGGTGATGTATGAGATGTGGATGCTTCTTGTGATGGTTGTTGGGGTGCAGGAAGTGGAACCGACTCTTCATCTTATGTGATGGTACAACCTTGCACACCTTGATCTATGTCATATCATGGTGTTTGTTGGCCATTACAATAATCCACCCAATGATGATTAGGAGTAATAAATATTAAATTCCTATGGTAATATGTTGAAGGATTTGGTCTAGGAACTAACATGCACCTCCTTATGTCTTGTCATCTTCTCTCACCCATCTCATATAAGCATTACATCTATATCTTCATCCATATCTTTTGCACTAACATTTCTTTGTCTCTTCATATTCTAGTCTTCTCATTAATTTCAAGAGCACACCCATGATCTTGGAACCCGTTCACCCTCTCGAGGGGGCATACCACTACCTTCCTCGTCATTCTTTCTCTTCCTATTTTTCACTGGGGCATATTTTTGACTTATTTTCTTTGTCACAATGCGACATGCTACATTATGACAAAGAGGGGCAAAATGTAGACACATAAAAATGACCTAGGCCTGCAAGCTCTATTTTACCACTTTCGTCCTAGCATAATTATGACATTTTAATTATGTCTTTGGTCCACTTTCCACTATTAATTAAATAATTCATAATTATTTAATTAATTCATGTCTTTTTATTCTTCATTATTATTAAATAAATAAATTATATTTATTTATTCAATATGTCACTAAGGGTCTATTGTCCTCTTACAATTAAATAAATTTATTAATTTATTTAATTACCTTTACTCATTTATGCTTTCTCAATCATTAAATAAATGAATTTTATTTATTTATTTAATGTCACTGATTCCCATAATTAAATGAATTTATTAATTTATTTAGTTATTGATCATAATCCTCTAAATTAAATAATTATCTTTAATTATTTAATTACCTAATTTAACATTTCTATTGTCACACAAAATCCATATTTTGAATTAATTTAATTCAAAAATGACAATCTTCTTCCAAAAATCAAGTAATTGAGCAAATTACTTGATTTTTCAAATCTGCTTTTCAGTTCAACCCTCATCTTATTGATTTTTTGAATCTTACAAATCAAGTAGGCTTTATCTTCTTGATTTTCAAAAATCTTTATCTTTTTAGCTAATTATCACATTTATTCTCAACCACCAATTCGATTTTCTCAAATGACATCTTAACCACTCATTTAATGTTTTTTCCCTAACCCTAATTAGGGGTTGTCACACACAATCTCAACCTTTGATTTTAGGATTTTGTTAGCTTTCAATCTCGTCCGTCTGCCCAAAATTGCATTTTCTATAAAATGTCAATTTTTCTCACATTTTAGGGACCACTTCATTATTACAACACGTTTATGCTTAGATTTTACTCGCATACTTTGCACTTAGCTTATTTAATTTGTTTACTTATTCATAGGCATTATAGCCATTTGGCATAGTCATAGGCAAAGTCATTGTTGGTCATTCAAATCCTTCAAAACTCGCATAGGGCATGGTCGCAATCATTTTCTCACACAAATCTAAGGGAAACAATCATATGCTGCAAGCTAGAAGATGCTATGGAAATGAATCATGAAGGCTTCACACATTATTTGGTATAATTGTTTTTATTACTTGCTTTCATTGTATTTCATAGTTTCATTGGGTTTTAATATTATTGATCTAATCTACTAACCCTTAGGAAAAATACCCATTGATACATCTTCAAGAATAGATTATCAAGCATTCTAGAGCATTATTCAAGCATCAAGCATCATGTGAAATTCTTCATGCGCCATGTTTGTTTTTGAGCTAACAATTGTGATTTAGGGTTTTATGATTCAAGCTCGCATTTCATTCAAGATATATCACCTTCAAGCAAGAGTTAAGCTGTACATCTATTGAAGCCATTTCATAGGTGTTTGTAGTACTTCATTACTAGGGTTTGGTGAGTTGCAACATCATATTTTGTTCATTCATCATTCTCCATTCCTATTTCATTCTATTTCAAGGTTTGATTGTCAAAACGGGGTTTGACCAAGGAAAACCCCTATCCACTAACAAAACAACATTTTTCCCTCTCATTTGTGTGTGTCTTGTAGGTTTAGGTTGAAGATACATTGAAGAGAAAGATTGTAGAAAGTTTTCAAAGTGCCTAAAGTCGTCAAAGTTGTCATCAAGCATTGGAGAACATTGAAGAACACCTATAGGTTGGTTTACAAAGATTCGGATCCGGAAATCAGTTGGGAAGCATAGAGCAGACTTTGAACACCAGATTCAAATCTTGAAGTTTTAGAAATCCCTAACTAGACTGATTCACCACTTCTGGTGAATGAGTCCCAATTTTGGTCAAAATTCATTTTTTTGCAGATTCATATACCCATTTGCCAGATTCCTGTTCCCAGATTTTGGATTGATTCGCCTAGCTTGGTGAATGAGTCCCACTTAGTATTAAAGAAAAAATTTCTAGCATTTTAGACTTCTTTCCAGTCATCTTCAGATTTTCAGGTGCACACATTTCATCTCATAGCTTGTTATTTTGTTTTATTTGCATTTCTAGGTCATTTAGTTAAAGTTTACATTGAATTAGGGTTTAGTATTACATCTTGCATTGCATTTGTCTTTCCAAGTCTTAACTTGGTGGTGAACCCCTCATTAGTTTACAATCAGCCCTTAGGACAACCCTATTTCAAGATCTCTTTCTCCTTTGCATTGAGATCTCTAGAGTTATCCTTGAATGAACTAACTAGAAAGAGGGTGTGCTCTATGTCTGAAGTTATACGATAGCATCCAACCCAATTTTTAGAGGTTACAATGACGATTGTAAATTCATAAACTCATATCAAGCCCGAATGTAATTTTGAAATCTTATGCAATATGCAAGAGGCTTAGAGGATTCCACAATCTGAAGCAAACCCATCTAGTGGACATAGTGACAAAATACATGTAAATAAACCTCTCATTGCACTTGATTCCTACATTTCCATGCTAGTATACGCATTAGAAATTTGAACACTGCAAAGTTGATATGGATTTACACCTTCCGAATGCACTTGCTTGAAAATTTCCACTTGGGAAACCTCTCTAACAATTCACGTGCCCTTGTCCATGCTTCCAAGTTGCATGTATCTACACTAGCTAGAAAGAGAAAATAATGGAGATCATTTTAGAAATATTTCAAGCAAACTTATTGATGCATATTCTGCAATATGCTAAGTGTCTGTCTCCATACTTTTTATGCATGTCCACGATGCAACTCACGATTGAATTACAATGAATTTTCTAGCCGTAGCTAGAGGGAGGATGCCTGCACTAGCCAGAGTCTTTGTATTTGAAACTTTTGAAGCCTTCACCAGATCTAAGTCGTGCATGCCTTTGCAATCACAACATTCCATGAAGTGGCCCCTCTTTGAGGTGTTTTGTCAAAAACATTCCTAGGCTTCTATAGAATTTTACAACCTTTGTGTGCCATGGCTAAAGGCATATGCTTGAAACTTTTAAAGATTATTCACTACAATGAGGTCGTGCAACTTAATGTGTATCTACCGAGGAATCTGCAACATATCGATCTCTTTCATATATTCGATCTGCAGATTTGAGGGAACGAAGGCACGCTTATTTAAGACTTTAATAATATCCTTAAATTGCATATGTGGGGAGCTAGAAGTTGGTGCGGGCTGTTTCATGTACATTGAATCTTTACTAATCTTGTCTATGCCTCCATATTGTAGGCATGTTTACTACCGTTTGTATCTCCAATCTTAGCGCAAGCAGTTTCATGCACATTCTGTATTCATGGCATTGTGTTACCGTAGGTTATAATTCTCGGCTCTATCAATATTGATTCATCTCTCTGAAATCTTTCATGCATTTTCAACACCTTTTGCATGTATACCTGCTCATAATGTTTGATAGAAATAGGTCCTCCTTATCTTGCATTAGGCACTTCATCAACCAATCGACGTGCTTTGTCTATTTTCTTTTCTTTATGCTCAACATGCATACCATTCATGGCATCTACAAAATATGCCCCCTTACTTTCATGAATATCCATCGATAGGCATAGGGCAGAGGATTCGGTAGTTGAGCATCTTAACTTCACACTTCTCAAAATCTTATGTGGAAATTTCATATCACTCTCAATTTTTTACGGCAACTTACTTGACAAGTCCCTTGCTTATAACTAAGGTTTTAGGGCCACATCATGAAATATGATGCCACATCAGCATGCTTTTTGTTGAGGTGTCCAAAAAGGCCCAAAAAAAAAGTGAGACTAATAGTTGTGCACTAAGTCGTGTTTTATTGATGAGTTCATGTGGAATCACATGATTTGTTTCTTTTTAGATCTAAGGAATACATTTCATTCAATTATGGGTAGTCACCATCAACACTAACAACTTTAAAGTTACAACTATTGGTCCAATATTGCTAAAAATATTGAGCATTAAATCAACAAATGCTATGACAACTATTAAAACATGCTTAGGTATTGGGTCTTCTCCCCTAACATCATCATCATGAAAGTTTATTAAATCTGGAATGGTTTGTATTTGACCTTTCATAGGCCTTCCAAAGACAACTCATCTTAAGAACTTCCTTTTCATCACAAATACGAAGGCATGCGAGCAATGAATCTTTGGTAAATTTAATTCAAACCCGTGAGTTTCATAAAGGGCAACATGAGCAGCAAATTGCATGGATTATAGTGGAACAAGACTTACAATATTCATACAATGGTTTGCTTTTGTTTTAATAATAACATTGCTAGGTAGTTAATTGGAGAAAGATAATTGAAATTGGGTTGTGAAAATCCACAATTCAATTTTCTAAGTTAAGAATTTGGGTTGCGATTTTCACAATTCAATTTTGAGTTGACAACCCAATTTGTGTCTTATAGTGGGTTGCGAAAATTCATGCAATCTCATTTTTTCTTTTTAATTTAATTTGTGAGATTTCACAACTTATTTTAATTTTAACTCTTTTTATTTTCCCACTTGACTTCATTCTCTCCAATATTTATTTATTTTATTCAAAATAAGTAATTATTAAAACTTGAATATTAAGACTTAAAATTGTGCCACCATATTTTCAAACATCCACTATGATCGAGCACCAACCAAATAATATTTAATTCACAAAAATATGGAAAATCATGGATGCACCAACCTGGAAACCAGATAATCTTGCAAGATCATCAACGAGGTTTTTTGCATAACTTTGGATCAGCAAGTTGCATTTTTGGCCAAATTTTTTCCATGTTATCCAAAATAGTAATACGATGAAACCAATGAACAAAAATTGCCCATATCTTCTAGAAATGTAGATTTAATTGTTTATGTAATATCACACATGAAAAAAGAAGCATTAATATCTCACAATCTGAATACTCGATGATTCGTGTTGATGAAGATATTCTATCCAAGGATTTTGAGAATAACTACAACTTTAATTCTACCAATTCCCTTATGAATATAATTCTATTATCAACTCTTCCAAATCTAGTGATTTTCCTATATGTACTACGGCTCCTCCTTAGACCGATGACCCTCCAATTAGTTTGAGTAACTTGTTAGATTCTTTAATTAATTATTCAACAATCCTATATTTATTCTCCTACAGCTAATATGGTGTGCTCTTCTCCAACAACCATAGCTCATAAAATGCTTATGAAAAACTATAATTAATCGATTTTAGTAGAAAGAAACAAGAGGAAGTATCCTCCAACTAAAACTACTAATGGTGGAAGCAAGATGATTTTTTGATCCTCATGATAAATAGGATATAAATAATTCTAAAGGTGTGTAATTAATTTAGCTTTAGAGGAGGTTTATATGGTTTAGAAAAATTAAGATGAATTTTGAGATAGATGAGTTAAATTTTAGATGGATCTCATGAGCTCATTGTAATGAGAACCTAGGGTTTAATGGTATTTTTTTGTGGCACTCTAGATGTTTAACCTTGTTTTAATTATGGTAAATGTAGGAAGGGCCCATACTCGTTACAAGGTAGCCATAGAGGCAGAAGACAAGAGACTCACATTTAAGTGAGGCTATAGAAAAAAGGAATGAAGAAGGACAAAAAACAATAGAAAAAAACCAAGAACAAACAACAATGCTTCTGGCTAGAGCAAGGAACTGAAAAGAGGTTTTGGAAAGACCCAAAACCAAAACCAACAAAGGACCATCAAGGTGGTTTGAACCCAAACTTAAACAAATCAATCAAAAGAGGGGTCGGATGCAAAAACCCACCCTTTAAAGGAGTCTCATCTGAAAGGCGTCAGTTCATAACATCAAGGTTACCCTTAACCTTGCAATAATCACCAACATTAGCCAAGGGGAATTCAAACTTGAGGCATGCACATTGGAATGCATCTTATCATGGATAACATGGCACAATGAGGAGAAGGGTCCAACGTTGTGGAGGTGGTACTGTCGTGAAAGATCATAACGCAGAATCTGATTCCAAACACTAAGATTAGAGCTCAGATTAACATTGTTGGACAACTTTTGGTCACGATCTTAACATAGACACAAAACTTGGCATACCAAGTAGTGCAGGAGCACCTAAGGAACAACAGGCAGTTTCATTAGGTAAATAGGAAATCTAGAAGGATAATTTTGTTTTGTTTTCATAAAGGTCATGTTGACCATTGTGAAGATAGCTTAGAGGTTTTTTGATCTCTAGGAAAGAAGTTGTGAAGAGATGAATAAGTTTAGAAGCTCATCTTGTTGAGTTTTCATAGTTGGCAAAGATTGAAAAACACAGTGGGTTTGACAACTCTTACTTTTAGGTCTTGAATAAGTCTGACCAAGGAAGATAACTAATTGAGGAGCCTTATTTAAGGTGAGCCTCAACTTGTAAACAGGGTTAGAAGGATTGGTATTGTGGAAACATTTTGCGAGTTGAAATAAAACAATGTTCTTGAAGGTTATTTCTGATTTTTGTTTCATAATAGAGTTTTAATGGATTGAGATAACTAATGTTCTGTAAGTAGGATGTAGTATTGATAGAATACAAGCTTTGTGTGCCATCTATTTTCCCTTTTGTTTCATTTTCATCTTTTGTTTGTAAATAGTTTGATTTCTTCTTGTTGCTGGTCTGAACCAGACAGTCTTGAGAAAATGGGGTGCTAGACCACTTTCCCACCGTAAAAATTGTACGACCCTTTGGGAATAGTGCCTAGAATCCATGTATGTACATATAGTAGGTCTTAGGGTTAGGGAACAAACTGGAGTTGTTGGAAATATCTTGCCCTAGGCGAGCCAGAATGGTGCCCGGTTAGGAAGGCAAGAAGTGCAGAACATAGAACTTTGTAGGGGTTCGAGTTCTTAAAGAAATTACTTTTTGAGGTGATAGGTAAGTGTCTTACCTAGTTGTGGCATGAAGGGGAAGGCTGCATTGGTTCAATTGATGTGAGAACAAGTGGACAGTTTGCAAGCAGCCAGACAGTGGCTTAGAAACCCTAGAAAATACCCATTTTTAGGTGCAAGCTTTGTACGGCCTGTTAAGGCTTAAGACCTCAAAAATACTTGAGAGGTGTGCATGTGATCCAAGAATCCCAAAGAAAGTATGGGTGTCTTTTGGAAAGTTTTTGAACGAAGACCAATTTTCTAGGAAATGAAGGCCTAATTGGGGCTCTTGGCTTGTAGCCTTTTAACCCTAAATGAGGGTTTGAAGAAAGAGAACAAGAAATGGAGATAGGAGGATGTTTAAGAGCCAAAATTGGATGGATAGAAATGTGTTAAAACACCTCCACACCCCTGCAAGTCAAAGTTCAATCTTTGATGTTATTGTTAGTCTTTAGGGCAGATTAAAGGCTAAGGTTTTGAGTCATTGCACTGAGAATGACTTGGTTGGTAGAGTATAACTTGATGGTTGGGTTGGCAAAGTGAACCAGGGGAGTCTACACAAGTAGTAGGTCCTATAGGTTAAGGTGGTGGAGAGTGACCCCATAGGGTCTTCCTTGAACAAGATCCAAGGCTTGGAGCAGTGAGTGTTTCCAACCAACCCTTCCTATAACCAAGCTTGTTTAATTTCTCATAACATCGTCAATGGTGATCAACTGACCAAAAGAATAAACTATACCCTGAGTAATACTTTCATCCTAGAATTCCAAAGGGAAATCTAGAATACAAATCCAAACAAGAACAAAATTAATCTTAGAAGCATTGAAACTAGCCACCTAGCTTTGAAGGAAAAGAAAAACCTTTCCAAGAAACCAGGGGCCTCACAAAAGAACCTAAGAGAAACCTTCAAAAGTATTGAATGAGAACATGAGGAAACCATTCGACAGAGCCTTAACACTCAGCAGACCAAAATCAACCCAACAAGCTAAAGCCCTACTGTGAATGATATCAATATTAGGCCTTCTCCCTAAAAATCTTCCAACAAGAGCATGTTGCAGGTCAATAGTGGTTTGGTCCACACACACATCAGACACAAAAATAATAGGGGGTTGAAGAAAATGGGAGGACTCCACCAACCCACAAACAGGCTTCACATTACCAGGAGAGAGCACATCCTTAGCAGTAGAATATAAGAGGACCACCCCCCAGAAGGGGACCTCTGAGTAACACCCACAAAAGGAGAAATAGGGGGAGAACCCTATGGAGGAGGTACAAGAAAACCCTTCTTCAAAGAGTTCCCAAGGTCACTCTTTAAGTAAACAACAGGTTTAGAAGGCAGCCTGTCTAAATGAGCAGCCCACTGAGCCTACAACCACATAGATAGAATAAAATACTCATCCTTAGCAACCAACTGAGCATCCTCCTCAGAAGGTGTAGGTTTAAGGTGGGCCTCCAAGAGAAGATCCAACAGAGATTCCTCCTCATCCTCCCAAGAAGAAAAATATCCCTCGCCCATCTCATCATCCAAGCCGTCGCAGGGAAAGGAGGCATGGTTTGTGCACAACTCAGGAGTTCGCAAACCATTTGCAACCAACAATAAATCCAACCATGTGCCTCCGTCATCCTCATCTTCGTCCTCATCTCCCTTGTCATCACTAGAGGAAGCACTCACGCTGCCCTTTCTACTTCTTGCGCTTAGTTACAACTACCTCTACCTATGTCGTTTAGGGTTTGCACATCTCACTTCATCGATCTTCTTTTCACCGCCTCTCATCACATCCTATAGATTGATTGGTGTCTAACCTTGTTTATGAGAAAAAAAAAATCTCAAATAAAAATAAAAATGTATTTGTCCATAGATATTTTTAATATATCTAGATTAGTGGATAATTATTTTTAAGTGAATTATGATAAATAGCATACAATAAACAATAACAATTCATATATTTACTTATAGATTATTGTCTAAACAAGTAAATAAGATTCGTTGTATTATTATTCAATGGATAATTTCACATGACCTGTAATTTGATGCATTTGGATATTTGTTTGATTGTTAAATTTAAAAATTATATATGATACTTTTTAAAAATATATAATAGTTTATCTTCAAATTAGTTGTTAGTTATTGTAGTTATTATTATTACGTGATGTATAATTTCATGCATTTGGATATTTGATTGGTCATTGTAGCCTATTCATCTTGAAATTAGTTGTTAGTTGTTAGAGTTATTACTATTATTTGATGTATAATTTTATATGATGGATAACTTTTGCATTTGGATATTCGATTGATCATTATAATTAAAAATTATAAGTAATTTAAATATAATTTTTTTATTTCAAAGAAATTTAAAACTCATTCAAATTTTTTAAATAATTTTAGATAAGTAATTATTGTGAGGAAAGGGGCAGAGGATTTGAGTAGCACATAAAAAGAGAGCATCAAATTCAAATAATAGCATAAACTAAGATTTGACCTTCTTCTCTTGTTCTTCTCAAAAACCAAATGATAACAATGCTATATTAAAAGCCAAAGAACTACAGTGGAGAAAGAGTAATAAAATAATTATATTTTTTACAACCCACAAAGCATGTGAGAGTTAATAAGGAGTTAATGGTATTATTCCAAATCTCTTGAAATCTTTCTCATTAAGTTGTCATTAAAATAGCTGAGCTGGAGAGGCAAGATGAGATTATATTTCTGACAATTACAAAGTATTTAAAATTTAATAAATGTATTTACTTATTGTGAAGGCATAGATATTAATTAAATTTTTTTTATTAATTATTATGAATATCAACATGTAGATAGTAAAACCTATATCAATATTTTACAAAAATCAAGGATGTAGTTTTTGACATATCTTATAATGAGTGTGTCCTTAGAAATCTATTATTAATTCATAATTTTTTTTGTCATTATATTTAATAATAGTTTTATTTTTATACTTCTCCTTATCAATGTAAATCACTTTTAAATTTAATGAGCGTAGTAAATAAATTAATAGTTACAACTGTAAAAGATTTATTATTTGATAATTCCTTCTCAAATTAAATATTTAAAAAGGTTGCATGTTATTGATGATTACAATTAATTAAAAATATAGTTGAAATATCATTAAATATTTTTTAATTTTATATAAATTATTTTAATAAATAAATTATATACGGCCTCTTATTTACTTTATGCAATGCTTGTCCTTCTCTAACAATAACGAAATTAGAACACAGGAATCATATAAATTTCTCGTAATCATAACAAGCCAAGGCAGCAAATCTTAAATTTTTTACACCATCTCAGCTTTATATACATTTCAATCACTCTATTCTCAAACTCATCCTTGTTTCTATTCATGGTACTCTTACATCGTTCATGCAATTGTTTCAAGGTTTAGCAACAGAAAAAATGGAGAAGAATGGAGAAGGAACAAGTGCCCAAGAAATTGTTATTTTGGGTAAAAGAATTCGAGTAGGAAGAGAAAATAATGAGCGTGATTCTGATGAGAATGAAAATGAGAAAGAAGCGAAGAGGACATACACTAAATCTCTAACGCCCAGAATTCGTTGGACGACTGATTTGCATAGGACTTTTCTTCAAGCAATGCAACAACTTGGAGGTCCATACAGTAAGCATTTATTCCTTCTTTTTTCTTTATTTGGTTTTTGTGTCTCTAGATGCTTCGTGATTTACTTTTCTATAAGTTGATGTTTTATTATACCTCTAGCTTTGGTATGATTGAATTCTAATTACTTTTATAAAATGAATAAATCTGATTCATATTGAATCCCGCCCATCTATTTGTATAATTTTTTTTGAATTCAGCCCATCTATTTGTATAATTTTTTTTTTAATTCTAGAGTTATTATAATGTTTATACTCTACTTGCAGGGGCATCCCCCAAACAACTGATAAAACTTATGGGTGTTCAAGGGCTTACCCTTTCTCAACTGAAAAGCCATCTGCAGGTACTGCTAAATTAATTTACTCGTCCATGACTTCTTGTTAGAGACATTTTTTCCTTCTCTAAACTAGTAGTTTTTTCCTTCTAATTGTACAGATGTACAGAAACACCATCAAGCTTGGCAAGAATGAACAAGGTATGTTTCACATCCTAACTTATTTTGAGGACAGCAAGTTTACATTTCTAAATATTTGTAAATATTTTTCTACTGTATTTTAACAATTATAAAATGAAGACCCATTTAATAAAAAGAAAGAAAAATGTAATATGATTCAGATCAGAGAACATTGTTCAGCAATAACTTGGAAGCCATAGATTCTAGGAGCAAAGAAAGTGAAAGGAAAAGGAAAAGGGATTCAATGCTGATGGTTGAACAAGGATCATCTCTGATGCCACATTCAAGAAACAAGTTCTACATTACAAGATTCTCAATACAACAGGGACACAACAACACATTACGAGTTTGTAAGAGATAAAGCATGAAATTCTAATATATATATTTCTGCATTTGTCTTCTCATTTTCTTCGCAATAACTCCTTGGTTTTTATTTGTTTTTATAAATGCAGAGACATAGATTACAACTTCAAAAGCCGACAAGCTTCCTCAATCAAATGCAGGTGATAGCTTCAGACAAGCTTCCAGAAGAAGGTGACTGCACTTTGTTCTCAGAGAGTAAATATAAAAAGAACATGGGATGGAAAAGATTCATAACCAGGGTAGATGACAAGGCACCATCTTCTCAAATTGCATTGGACTTGACACTCTAGTTACAATGCAGATTTAGTCCCTGCCAAGGACAGCAGAGTTGATTTGCAGGGAATTGATGATTTTGATTTTGATTTTAGCGAATTGTAATAAAAAACTCTTATTGCAGAATTGCTGCTGCACTTCAACTGTTAGACGTCTGGTTAACCATAAAATAAAATAAAATAATTCCTAATCTCGTGCATTAACATTAGGTTTTGAACATAGAATGCAAATAAGTTGTAATAAGAAACCGATTGACTGGGCCAATCTCCTTGCAGAAAAATCATACGGCTTAACAATGCACTCTTTTAAGTTTTTTTTTTCTAGAATAGTGTTGTAATAGAAATATTATATACAAGAGTAAACGATTCCTTTTTTCACTAATGTTGTGTTTATTTGCTGGAGAGCTTCCTAGAGGATGAAATGTGTTATCTGTCAGTTAGTTAAGGAAATTAATCTCATGTTTTCTATGCTTGGCATCTATGTTTGTGGTGGTGTTTTTATTTTACTTAGATCTGCTCCTTCCCTGTTGAATGGTTTTCGCTTGACTCTCATTCATCCATGATATTGATCATTTTTACATGTCAAGTTATAGGATTTTTCTTGAGAAGAATACTCGTATTAAAAATGTGAAAACTTACAAACAGTTTGTACATTTGTTAAGTTAATGATTCAAATATCATAGTTTGTATTTAATAATGTTATTGGTTTAATAATATATAACTAGTTTTGAGAGTTTTCTCCATTTAGAGTTAATTGATAGTTATCCACAGTAATGATTTTAGAAGTGAATAAAAATTCATTGTAATAATAATATTATTTAATTATTTGTGTTATTTGAAATATAATTCTCTATTATCATTTGATCCTGAATCTCACATTGAATAGGGGAGAGGGGTCCATAGTGGAGTGGGCTTCAATAGTGGGGATAGAAGTAGTCCTTAGTGGGTCTCATAGTGGAGCATCTTAATATCCAATTGCAAAACACTTTTTATCCATAAAGTACACAAACTGACAAATCATGTGATGACACATCAGTGCACCAATAAAACATGCCTTCATTCGGTCTCACTTTTTTTTTTGGGCTTTTTTTAATACCTTAACAAAAAGCATGCTGATGTGGCATCATATTTGATGATGTGACCCTAAAATTAATTTTTTTAAGCAGGTGAGTTGCCAAATAAACTGCTGTACAAAATTGGAACTGATTTGAAATTCCACGTGAAATTTTGAGAAACATGAAGTTAGGGTGCTCCACTATGGACCCCTCTCCCCTATATCAAAACCATGACAAAAAAAAAAGAACAGAAGGAATTGATAGAAAATAGAAAGGGATGTTAGGTTTCAAATGTCTATAGATGGCAGAGAGGAGGAAGAAGACATAAAGAATGAAGAGGAAGAAGACATAAAGAATGAAGAAGTATTGAAATTGTTGTTTGGAGTCTGTTGAATAATTGGGCATACAGCAACACCGACGGAAAATTCACCGCCATAACAATTCACTGCGCGAAAAATTAATTTTATGAATTTTTGGCGGTTAATTTTTCGTGATGGTGAACTATTAATGATGAATTTTCCCTGGACAAATTGCTGCGTTGAATTTTCCTAGAGCCGAATAACTCATATTTGAGAAAGCGTGTGTCTGCATTCATTTTGTTTAGATTGTTGGTGGATAACTATTTGTTTGAGCCCGAATTTATACAATTTCAGAGTCGGATTCTTGTATGAAATGCAGACATTGTTTGTGATCCTTACTGGCAACACTGTCAAGGGTTGAAGTTGACAGTAAGTCCCTTCTTTAACATAACTGCAGAATTATTTCCTTGCTCACTTGAATTCATATTCATAGAAAAATTTAGTTACATTATTTGGTATAGCCAATCTGGTGATAACAAAGAGTTTGGAGAAGATTTGGTGCCGTTGAAGTTGCAGTACTGCTTATTTTGCATTCAAAGACAAAAATGGAAGGTAAATGGTCATTCTTTGAAGAATCTCAGCTGTCTCACGTCATCTGCTATGGGGCGCTAGATGAGGAAGAGATAATATTGTCATATTCATATGGCAAGAGATAAATTCGAGTGGACAATACTGTCATGTTCGAGGGGCTTTATATATAGATATATTTATATATAATATAGGTTATATATTTATGTTGGTATTTTATATGGGTGATTTTCATGTTATTATCTATGAATAGAATTTAAGTGTTAGGGTTGGAGTGGGAGCTATAATGGAGGTTGGAGGATCATTTCTTTCATAGGCTAGCTATTAATTTGGAGAATAGGCAAAATGTTCAAATTTAGCATATCTAATAGGAGTTGATGGTTTACTTTTCACTTAGTTGATATGTGTTCTTGTTTAGTATTATAATGTGCTTTGTTCAGTTTTTGTTTCATTTTGTTGAGCATTAATATGAAACAAAGTTTTAGTAGAGTTATGTTATTCTATTTCCACCTCTTGACTGATATGTAAGAATTACATCTTCATGATTAGTTAGTGAGTAGTTTTATACTTTTGATATGTGTTGCCTATGCTAGAGAAGAAGAGACAAAGTGGAGTTAGTTGATATGTGGTTATGCAATTGGTCATTAGTTGAGGATGCACTTGAGAGCTGCATGTACAAGTAATCACGAGGACATTGGTCATTATAGCTGGGTAATGAAGAAACTTGATCATACTACATGTGGTGTTGATGGTCAAGGGTATGTTGGTAGAATAATTTCAATATGATCATGTTAGGTAGTGTTAGGAAGAGGCAATGGATTTTAGACCATGGAAGGAAGTGGCACAAGGTACTAGATGTATAGGATTGGTAGGTTTTTATCACATGGGAATGTGATGCAAAGGGTCAAGCATCATGAGGATGAGTATAGGTGTGGACACTAGTTGATAAATACTCTAAGATTGACTTTATAGAGTAGCAAGATGAGCCGGCTTGATTTTTGCTTTAATCATCTTTAGGTCCCCTTTGGATCAAGGGAAGGATTGTTAGGATTTTTATCCAAAGTGTTAGTTTGTATTTGATCATGTTGTTGTTAGTTTAATAATTTATTGTAAGTTTTGGTAACTTAACTGTATATAGTAGGTTTGAGGATTTGTTTGTTAATTATCCATGGGAGTGACTTTAGAAGCTAATTAAAGTTCATTATAATATAAATTATATATACATGTTTTGCATAATAATATTTTTGTGATTATTTGTGTCATTTTTAAAGCAAATCTCTATTATCATTTATATGTTTGATCCTAGAACTTACAATATTTTTATTCCAGTTGTCTACAATATAAATTCATTAATTTTTACCTATTTTTATAATCCAACAACTTTGTGATGTAGGGGCATCACACCAAAATTGTCAATATTTATTATTCACTAGCTTATAATTTTGAAGATCAATTTTTGTCACGTATTTTTTGGGTTGTTTCAATTTCTACCAACTACATTAATGCATATTTAGAAAGAGTATGATGGTTATTTTGAACTTCATTAGGCCACTCCCAAAAGTGAATGCAATTAAAGTTAGTGAAGATTTAAGTGAGAAATTATAAATGAAATTCATCATTTGGAGTGTTTGACATTTAATGCACCCTTTTTTTTGGTGCTCAAGGAGTTTTAAGAAAGATTTTGGGTAAGAATTTGCGTGGAAAAATAGATGTGTGATGTGTGAAGAAGCTAGTAAAAGAAAGGCGTGAGGATGGTATCAAGAAGGGAAGAGCAATAAGAAGGGCATGTGGGAATAAGTCAAAGAACTAGTTTTTTTCTTTTACCTTAATATTGTAGGAGCAACAAATAGAGAATCAAAATTTATATAGAGAGAAAGAGAGACGAGAGCCATGACTGAAGGATTCAATCATCAAGGTCAAGTAGGTCAAGTTGAGGAGAAGGGATACTATAAATTGAGGAAGTTACATTTTCTTACACATAATTAGTTATCATCTAGAAACAAGTGACAAGAAAATATAAAAGGAGATTATTTCAATTATCTCAAACACCATCAAATAATGGAATAGTCAAGTATGTTTGTGGATGAGATAGAAAAAATCTCCTATAATATAAGGAAAATCAAACTAAATAGGAGATTTCCCAAGGTTGAGTTAGAGTATATGAAGTAAAAAGGAAATAAAAAATAAATTTTGGTGAGAAAGGACAATAAGATAATTTTTGAGACGTGCAAAAAACAAGAGATATGTAGGTGAATGAGTTCAAATGAATGTCTAAGTCATGAGAAGCATTCTTATTGAAGAAGAATATATCAATATTTTGATAATAAGATGAGGGCCTTAATCCCTTCCTTCTATAAGGTAACTAGCTAAGGTGAAATGCCTATAATGTTATTTACTTATATTAATGAAAGAATGATCATTTGATGAAAACCACCTATCGTTAGAAGAATAAAAACTATTGATCTCACTCCTCGTACCAAGTGGATTAGGATATTAATGATGCTACGAGTAAAATTTTAAATAAATATTATTCTTTATTAAATTAAAAATAAAACCTTTACAACCATTAGGTACACTAATGAGCATGCATGAGCATAGATTTATAACCACACTTATTTTTTATATTGATTTATAGCTCTTTCTCAATGTGCAACATCTTTAATATTTGTATCAAGCTTTTCAAACACTAAATAACATTGATCTTCCTTCTACATAGCCTTCACCTTCTCCAGGCTAAGGATTCCTTTTTTTTGTTTTCTCCTTAATATGGCTTCTTGTCTAGTTTATGGCCATATTCTCCTCCCTTTTATAATATTATACCTTATCTTTTTTCATGATGTTGTTACATGCCTCTTTGCCTCCCTAATATGTGTTTCTCTTGCTCTATCTCTTCCATCGTATAATTTATGCTCCGTTCCTCTATGTTCTTGCCTTGTTTCACTATTGTCCTCAAACAAAAATGATAAAAATTCTTTCTTTTTCACATTTATTTCTAGTATTTCCTTCTCATATATGACTACACATATCCTCTTGTCTTCACACAAAAACATGTACACAAACCTCTATATTTTTCTCTTTTTATCCTCTTCATTATTCATGTTCCTTCCTACATTTCCTTTGTTTCTCTTCTTCTCTACACCACTTCTCTCTCCTCTTCAAAAATCATCCAAAAATAAATCTCTCCAACTTAAATGTTTCAAACCTTTCTCCCAATGTGTATGAGCACCAAAAGATCATCTTAAATGTTTGCACCTCTTTTTAGGTTTCAAAATATCACCCAAATCTTCATCTGCAAAAAATGACTCTCATGAATGTTTCATCTACCATAGTAAAATTAGAACCTCAAATTCTCACTCAATTTTATTTCTTTACAATGCTACTCATTAATGTTCTTGAAGGTGAAAGGAAGTAGGGTATTCCAAAATGCTTCCTAAGGTTATATAATTTTGAAGATATTGTTGTGCAAATTTCAATATTTTAACAATTATAGAAAGTAGAAACACATTTAAATAAAAAAAAAATATATATATATATATATATATATGTATGTGCATGATCATGATGGGCCAAAAAGCAGCGATATGATGGGTATGTGGCTGACGACTTTTTTTAACCCAAAATTGATGAAACGAAAAGGGTTTTAAAGGGAGATTCTCAACTTTCCAACAATATAAATTATGCTTTACTTTAAATTTAATAAATAATTATTATTCATTTTCTATTTGAACTACTTAATTAAATCGATTGATGTGATTGAAAACATCTATAGCTTTCAAACGGTATTACATTTTTTGAATCTGAAACATGTGTCACATTCTATGCTTTGCATACTATAGGATTACAAAAAAAATGAATTTTATGAATTTTGACCAAGTTAAGGTGGTCAAACATATGAAGTTTTTATATTTTTAAAAGTTGTAATAAAAAATCATAATTAATTATTTACATGGAAAAAAATTACAAAAAATGCATCACATCTGGACATGAGTCCTCTACTTATATCTAAAATATTATATAAAAAAAATCATTTTATTGTGGTTAGTGGTCAGATTACACCTACTTCCTATTTTTCCCGAATTTAAGTACTATTGCATTGAAATTTCAAATTTTCACCAAATAGATTTTAAAACCTAGTAGTTTAAAAACTACATTCAATTTTCTAAAGATTCTATTCTTACATATTTTTAAAATAATATAGATAACTTATTCAAATTTTTACATCAAGTTTCCTAACTCTGATTTTTCTAAATTTTTCGCCACTTAAGGGCCTTTTTTTCCATGATGATCTTGTATATATATGTATATGTATATCGTAACACATGCATGTATGTCAAGAAAACTCTTTCACAAGAAAAACCTCACACTCCAAATCAACTCAATGTATTATTTAGTTAACAACAATTACAATACACTTACAAAGCAAGCCTTAATAGGAGTACCACCTGTATCATGGTACAATATAAAATATGTAAATGCAAAAGTAAGTAATACAACACAATCAATGAAACATTATATTAGAGAGAATTCAAATACAATCTAATTGAAAGAACAAACTCTCTAATGTCGTCCCATTGTTCTTAATCTCCAAGGATTTTTCAAGTCATTGTGGCTCTTAGATTGTGTGTATGCACAAGACTTGTCAAATGACAACCTGAAGAATGAGATGCTGGAAATGCAATAAACCTTTCTACATGATTGATTGCTAAATAATATGTTGTAGATGATTGTGAAAATATTGTGATAATTCTATGATATTGATAATGGAAATGCTATGATGCAATTACAAAAATTAAGATGCAACTAATGCTAAAGCCATGATTGATTAAACTAAATGATACTAATATGCAAATGCTAAATGCTCAATGCTAAGATCACAAATGCTAAGGAAATTTCTACAGAATGTACTTATGCTCAATTCTCTATATGAAATGCTGTAAATGAGGCTGTATTTATAGATTTCTCCAAGGCATCAACCTATGTGGCATGATTCAATGGTCCAGATTTAATCTAGAGAGATGAACGGGCGAGAGTGAAGAGGTTGGAGAGAATCAAGGAGTGTGTTCCCTTTAGTAGAACACATTTCCAAGTGTGAGAGGAATCAAATGGAGGAGGAAGCTAAGTGTCTCATAATTGGTTACAATTTGTTGAGATAAATGCCAATTTAAATATTAAGAATATTTATTTTCATGAGACACATGATGAGGTGGAAGGTGAGAAGTTAGTAGAAATGTGCTCAAATTCAAATATAAAATTTGAATTTAATAAAAGGGAGTTAATTAAATAAAATTAACTAATTAAAGTTGTTTATTTAATTAAAGCATGAAGAAAATTATTTAGAATAAGAAGAATTTAAAGAAAGTGAAACTATATAAATATTTTTTTTTCAATTTATTTATAAGTAGAAAAATTAAAGATTTATTAATTAAATAGATTGTATTTAATTAATTTTATCTAGACCAATTTTAGGTGTATACATTTTGCCCCTCCTTGAAGTGATGTGTTTACACATTTCTTCAAAGAAAAAATTGATAGTGTTGATAAATTTTTTGATATGCCCCAAATACTAATTTCCAAGTGATGATGGATATATGCACCCCCTCAGGAGATAAATCAAGGAATGTTTTTGAATTTTTAGGATTTTGAATTTTTGAAAATTTTATGATTTGCTGATGAGGTTTTGATGATTTTCAAATTTTATAATGCTGTGACGATTTATCTACCAAAAAATAACACTAAACCTGCCACTTTGATTAATTGATTAATTGATGCCTTGGTTTTTAAAAAAATAAAACAATCCCATTTAATTACCCCTTTAAAAGGTAAAAGATGTGAAAAGTAGCTCATTTGGTTTCATTTGCACTTTGGAGATTGAGGTGATTGAGCAAGTTTGAGCAAATTGAGAAAAATGGTGATCTCATTCCAAAACCACCAATTTGAGTGAGTTTGATGCCACAACCGCTCGGCCGCATATGGACCTCCGGTATGTACCCTGAGAAACCCCTTGTTGAAATTTGAAATGCATTTTCCCACGTTTTTGATGTGTTTGAATTATGTTTTTGCATTTTAGCGCATGGGGAGTCCGCTTTAGCACATTAGGTTCATGTTCTAGCACATAGGTTTTTTCAGCACATGTGTTCCTAGGTTTAGCACATAGGTTGATTATTGTAGCACATATGGAATTTTAGTGCATAGATGTTAAGTTTTAGCGCATTTGGTTAATGTTTTAGCACATACAATGATTTAGTGCATAGGTTGTTTTTATCAGTGCATCTATAGAATTTTGTAGCGCATATAGTGTTTTGGTGCATAAATGGCACAAAATGGCGCATATGGTAGTTGTTTTAGTGCATCCAAGGTTTTAGCGCTTTGAGACCCTGTTTTGGTGCATTTATGAAGTTTTCTAGTGCATCTATGTTTTTAGTGCATAGAAGCACTGTTTTAGCGTATTTACACTAGAATGATGAAATTTTGATTGTTCTCCTTGTTTTCAATGTTTGATGATCGCATCAACTATTGATTTGATGATGTTTGATATGATAGTTGATGATTGGTCTCATGATAGGTGAGGATTAATGATAGATGCTCGCCGAGATTTGATTAGATTGATAGGATTGCTAATTTGCGATATGTTATGATTATAGGAGGATTTTAGGGTTCTTTAGTCTCGAGAGCGATTCCCAAAGACCTGGGACATGATTCCACAACTAGTGCAAGTTGATCTAGATATCACTTCACGATGCGGGCTGACTTGTCTGATGGATATGCCCTAGTATAGGATTAGTAGGGGACTTTTGACTTCTCTAGCTGAGAGGTGGGATAGTGACCGCAACACCTTTCATTTAGCCACTAGTGAGATGACAGTCATGGCAGAGGATGTGTATCATATCTTGGGGATTTTGGTTGTTGGCGAGTTGGTTGTGTATGACCACATAGAGTAGGGAGGGACTGATGCACTGCGGAGGATCTTTCATGATGATGAGGTTAGCAGATATGAGATACCATGGCGGGAGATGGTTGCATTATATCAACCATTACCATGTGTTTTATCTGGATTCATTGGATATTTTCTATGTCCCGACCGTAGGTTGAAGGGACTCTTTGTTGGCTAGGGCTAGATATTAGAGAGCATGATCACACGGGGGGTCAGAGATGCCTGGGGATATTGCATGCTAGCACACTTGTATCACGATCTTCATCAGGTAGTTTATCTTGGAGCGGCTAGTCTATTTGATGGGGTGACATTATTGCAGATTTGGGTGTGGGAGCACATAGCTATCACGTGGCCTATTGCAGATAGAGATCGTCCTATTGGGAGGCCCTATGTTTTTGGATATACAGGTCTAGTTGTCTAGCATAAGCTTGGAAAATTGGAGTACTAGTGACGTGTGTTGGATGATTTGGAGACAGTTACATGGCGGTCATACTTGGACTGTGAGTAGTGGCCAGAGGATGATACTGAGATGTCATTTGTTTTTAGTTCCAGATACTTGATTGGGTAGACACCATATGTGATCAAGAGATTCCTAGTTATGAGAGTGCTTCAGTAGTATGGTAGAGCTCAGGTTATGCCCCAGTGAGTGGCATTGTATGCTCGACATCGACAAGACATTCCAGAGTGGGGTCCCGCTCTATCATATGATGCAGCCTATCAGGAGTATTTTGGTTTACAACCACGTATATGGCATTACCATCCAGAGATTACTGATGCACTGATGACAGTTGATTATGCCCAGTACTTCTTTACACATCCTTTCCTGAGGATATAGAGCCCAGAGGAGCCAGTGCCAGCCATAGATGATGATGAGAGGCAGGCATCGCATGCCCCTAGATAGAGGAGAGATGGAGGATATGGAGATGAGGAGGAGGGAGATGGTGGTGATGGAGGGGATGGCAGAGATGGGGGTGATGGAGGTGGTGGGGATGGTGGTGATGGGGGTGATGGAGGTGGTGGGCTGGTATTGGATGTGAGAGTGGATTAGAGAAGGAGATCCATGGTATTTGCAAGACCTCAGTAGATTCAGATTCATTTACCATCACATTAGGAACAGGCACAAATAGCTGCTCTACAAACATAGGTGCAAAACCTAATAGGCATAGCTGACACAAGCCTAGGCACAAATACAAGCACATGCACAGGAACAAGCTCAGGCACATGCATAGATTGCTACTCTCACAATAGAGAGAGATACCTTGAGGTAGAGACGCGAGTAGGTAGAGGTTTTATTAGAGAGATTACAGAGATTTGTTGAGGGGACCGCCACAGTGGATATGCTTATAGAGGTACATCATTCCGCTAGGGAGGCTGAGTATTACACGCTGCAGTATCATGAGGTAGTGCCTACAGGGCAGCGTGTCAGTTATGCAGAGTCTTCTAGTGCTAGATCAAGTCAAAGCCACTCACGGGTGACTACAAGAGGTGTGACTAGGCCACCTCCTAGAGATCTAGGTGTAGGACCATCAGGTGGTGCAGCAAGAGGTGTAGTGGGGCCAGTATTGTCCGGGGGGAGTAGCACATAGCTCTGATATTCACCTTTGATGTATTGACCTTTGATGAGTTATTGAGACTTGATGTACACTTTGATTTATTCAAAGACATGATGATTATTCTACCATTTTGATGATGTACCTCTCCATGTTTTACAATATCATTGTACACTTGACATTTACTTTGAGATTATATATGAGATGCAACCGATACTTATTGATCTATATGTGTTTGTCTATATGCTTGTATGATGGATACTTATAATGGATGCTTTTGATTTCCACTTTATATACTATGTGATGTTTTATATGATTATGCCACGGTTATTTATGAATGCATTAATGAAATGATGATGTATGGATTATGATGCTATATGACTTTATGCATGGTGCTTTATGTTATATGGGATGGATTTAATTATGCCACATGAGATGAATTTATTTATGCATATGAGATGTAATGCACTTTATTTTTTTGTATTTTTCGAATGCAAATGTATGATCTAATGATGGATGGATGTATGATGTCTCTAATGTATGTATGATATGATAATAATTATGCAACTATATGCGAATGATTTTTTTTATTAGTGTCAAATGCACTCAATCTTTTAATGAGAGATAAAATCATTTTGAAATTTGCCAGCCTTGGAAAAATATATAATGCAGATGCAAAACTAATATGGATGCAATCTATCTTAACCATGCAAAACTAAATATGCAAAGTTGTCATTTTTTTAGCTGATTTGTTGTGCTTGGTATCATCATTGAGCCTTTTAATATGTTGAAAGTTAGTACAAACATTGATGGTATAATTAGACCATGATGACTTGAGTACAACTTCCATGGATTTTTTGATATTGCAAGGTAACACAAGCATTTTGGCATAATTGAGCCGAGATGACCTGAGTATTCCTTGCGTAAAACAAACAAGAGCTAATTATTTTCCTATGCAAATTCAGAATTTCATCAATGATACTTTGTAGAGCATGTCCCACAAAAACTTACACAGTAGTAATGATTAACTCACAAACAACAGACAAAGAAAATATCATTCTTGATCATAGCTTCTCTAGTTCATGGCATCATTGAGTTGCTCCAGAGAAATGATAAAAAAAATCAAAATACAACAGTTGAACATTCATGCCAAAGTGATAAAACCATGCTTCAAAAGAGTATCATCCACTTAGATTTGTTTTGACTGATCTTGTTGTTGATTTGGATGGTTGATGTTTAAAGTTTTTGATCAATGTTCAATGTTGAGTTTTTATCAAGATTGTTTTGTTTGTTGTGTTGTCTGACTGTTGTTTGTTTGTTGTTTTAAGCTCAAAGTAGATTTCCCCCAATGAGTTTAGGATTTTTCCCCTAGTGAGAAACCAACCATTTATTATGGATATGCACAATGATAACCAAGCAAAAGTGAAACACAACCACAATGACCAGATATGTACATGAGGCTCTTTTGATGATTAGGCGTAGTGATGGAAAATGACAGATGACTAAAACACATGACAATAGATGGAAAAAATAATCTATCACAAATAGCACCTGTTGCCAGGTTTTCACTACTTGTTTTTATTGCACTTTTTCAGATTATATGATTTTTTTTGTTGTCACCAAGATGCGTGTTTGCTAGGTTTTCATCAAGGCAATGATTTTTTTTTATATTTTTCACTTTTTTTTTTGTATTTTCTCTTTTTATCTTTTTTTTTGTATTTTTCAAATTTTCCATTTTTATTTTTTCAATTTTTCATTTTTTTTGGATTTTTTTGCTTTTTGACCATGCGCTGGATGAGTTAGGTGTAGAACTTCTTGAGATGAATGCTATTGATGTGTTATTCAAATAGGTCCCCTTCAGGTGTAGATAGCTGATATGCTCCAGATCCATACACTAATATAATGACAAAAGGACCTAGCCAATTTGGTTCAAATTTTCCTTTCTTTTCCCTATCCTCTTAATTACAAGGATTTTCTTTCAAGACCAAGTCACCTACCTAAAATGTTCTTGGTTTGACCTTGTGATTATAACTTCTAGACATTCTTTGTTGATAGACTTTCAGGTGATCAACTGCATGTTGATGACGCTCATCCAATAGTTCCAACTCTTATAGCCTGGATACTCTATAATCTTCCTCTGAAATTATTCCCTTCAAAGAAACCCGTAGGGAAGGTAGCTCAACCTCAATAGGTAAAATGGCCTCTAATCCATAAACAAGAGCATATGGTATGGCTCCTGTAGGAGTGCAGATGCTAGTATGGTATTCCCACAAAGCAAGATTTAGTTGAACATGCCAGTCACGTCCAACATCATTGATAGTTTTCTTCAAGATTTTCAAGATGGTTTTATTTGATGCTTCTACTTGGCCATTCCCTTGAGGGTAGTATGGTGTGGAAAATTGGTGCTGGATGTGAAATTTTTCACAAAATTCTTGAACATCTTGATTTTTGAAAGGTCTACCATTGTTAGTGACAATGGAACTAGGGATGCCATGCTGATAAATAATGTAATTTAGGATGAAAGAGGCAATTTGTTTTCCAATGATGGTGGTCAATTGTGTCACTTCAATCCACTTTGTGAAATAATCCATGGCCATGATTATGAATTTGTGACCATTGGAAGAAGATGGATGTATTTTTCCCACAAGATCAAGTCCCCATTGATAGAAAGGCCAAGTTGATGTGAATGGTTGCAGTTCCTATGCTAGTGTGTGTATGAGGTTTCCATGGACCAGATATTTTTTGAACTTCTTGACAAATTGAAAGGATTCTTTCTCCATATTCAACCAGTAATACCCCAAGTGTAGGAGTTTTTTAGTGAGAGCAAGACCACTTGAATGAGTGCCACAAATACCCTCATGAACCTCTCGTAAAGCAGTTTCAGATTTGTTACGTTCAAGACACCGAAGGAAAGTACCATTGAGACCTCATTGATAAAGTATATTGGCTATTAGGGTGTGTCGAGCCACTTGTTAGATAAAGTTACATTTTTGGTTTAAGGATAGATCTAGTGGTAGGGTATTGTCTCTCAGATAGGTGTAGATCTTCCCATAGATAGAAGAATCAACCTCAACTAGGTCGCACATGACTTGGGATTTAGGGTCGTCATAGGCAGGGGTAAACACTTGTTCCACCATGAATTCATAATGAGCTCATTTTGCTGGTATCTATAGAAGAGAAGCAATGGTTGCCATGGCGTCTGCAACTTTGTTGTCCACTCTAGGAATTTGTTCAAATTTTATTTCAATAAAGTACTTCTTGAAGTCATCCACCATTCTTTTATATGACATAAAATTTTCATCCTTTCTCTGATAGTCATCATTAACTTAATTTATGACCAATTAAGAATCTCCATAGACTTGTAACTCTATGATTTTTCATTCCACTACTACTTTGATACCAATGATTAATGCTTCATACTCAACTGTGTTGTTAGTGCAAGGAAACATTAACTTGTAAGACTTTGGAATAGTATGTCCTTGAGGAGTGACAAATAAAATTCAAACACCCGATCCATGTTGCGTGTAAGATCCATCAAAGTATAATATCCACTGTTGTGTCGACACTGTGAGGACATCTGCATTTGGAAACTCAATGTGCACGGGATGGTCATCTTGTAATGGTGCTTCAACTAATTGGTCTGCTATCGCTTAGCCCTTGATTGCTTTTTTGTCCACATATTGGATGTCAAATTCACTCAATATCATTACCCACTTGGCTAGTCTTCCAGTTAAATTGGCTTTGTTGAGTAGATACTTCAATGGATCTATCTTGGCTATTAGTTTGATGGTATATGTTAACATGTAGTGTCACAATTATTGCGTAGTAAACACTACTACTAAACATTATTTTTCAATGAATGTGTAGTTAATCTCATAGTAGTTTAGTGTTCTGTTGATGTAATAGATCACCCTTTCTTTGCCTGTAGAGTCTTCTTGCGCTAAAAAAGCTCCTAAAGATACTTAAATAGTAGTTGCAATGTAGAGTAGTAGTGTTTTTCCTTCTATTGGTGGTACCAAGATAGGTGGGATCATCAAATATTGTTTCAATTGGTTAAAAGCAGCTTCACATTTTTCATCCCATTTGAAAGAAACATTCTTGTGTAGCAAATGAGTAAAAGGGTGACTTTTGTCCACTGATTGTGCGATGAACCTTCTGATAGATTGGAATCTTCCTTGCAAAGATCTTAGTTGGTTGATATTCTTAGGAGGCATTTCCATGATGGCTTTGACTTTCACTAGATCTACTTCAATGTCTTTAGCTGAGACCATATATCCTAAGAGTTTAGTTGATGTCATGCCAAATACACACTTCTTTGGGTTTAAACGCACATTAAAATTTTCCAACTTGGTAAATATTTTATCCAAAATTTCTAGATGTCCTTCTCTAGTCAATGATTTTGCTAACAAGTCATCCACATAGTCCTCCATGAATGTGTGCATCATGTCATGAAAGATAGTCGTCATTGCACATTGATAGGTGGCTCCTGCGTTCTTTAACCCAAAAGGCATGACGTTCCAACAAAATGTACCCCATGGACATGTGAAAGTTGTTTTATCTTGGTCTTCCAGTGCAATTTTTATTTGATTATAGCCTAAAAATCCGTCCATGAGTGATAGCATTGCATGACCTGTTGTTAAATCTACAATGATGTCTATGTTGGGAAAATCAAAGTCATCCTTTGGACAAGCCTTATTAAGATCTCTGAAGTTCGTACATATCTTGATGTTGTTGTCTAGTTTAGAAACTGGTACAATATTTGATATCCATTCAACATAACCAATAGGTCAGATGAATCCTACATCCAATAGTTTCTTTAATTCTGCATTAACCAGTGGGGCGATGTGTGGATGCATTTTTCTCAATTTTTGCTTCACTAGCTTCACTCCAGGTGGTAGGGATAAATGATGCATCATAAGATTTGGATCTATCCGTGGCATGTCAACATAGGACCAAGCAAAGTTGATTTGTCTCTCCTCAAAGAATTTGGTGAAGCTTGGTTTTTCTTCCTCTGTCATGGATGCTGCTAGATGTAGAGTCTGCACTATTTCAGTTGTACCAATGTTGATGGATTGTGTAGGTTCCACTAATATTGAAGATCTCTCATGATAGTGCTTGGGAAGAGTGTCAAATCTCTCATCCTTCGGTGCCTCAGAGAGGTTTTCACCATTCGATACACTCTTTATTTTTACTTTTTTGTGATCTAATACTACCATTAAATGGATTTCACCATTAGATCAATTTTTGATATTCATTTTGCAACTAAGAGATTTGGCACTCCTCTTGTTAGTAGCTTTGTTATGAGATTCGTTGGTGGAAATTGTTTTTGGATTTTCATAACGAAGGAAGTTCACAATGGCGTCATCATTTGGAAAGATAGGGATATCAAGCAACTCAGTTTGGTCCCAGCCAATTAGTTCAGAGTTTACCAATGGTAAAGAATCATCAGATTGGTTAAGCTCAAAAGAGGCGAGTGTCATGATGGCAACGTTGTCAAAGTGTTCAATAGAGATGTTGAGGTCTATGATGTTACTCTCCTCTGAATGATCTATCTCGCTCGATGTCTGATCATCTTCACTAGAGTCATCGATATGTAATGATCCAAATTAAAGTGTTATAGACCCTAAAATTTGTCCCTCCATATGTGTGGGTGCATACTTTTGTATCACATCAATTTCTTTGTTATGAAAAGATTCTTCAAATAGCGAGTTCCATTCATATTCATTTGAATCTATTTCAAAACTATCTCGCAATTGGAGGATTTGCTCACAAATCTACTGCTCGGTTTCTTCTTTTGACTTTTCTTTGTATCCTAGCCTTGTCTTGTCCTTTTCATTAGTTATGATAGGTTGTATTGGTTCTACGATACCTGCTTTTGTTTTTCCAATAGGACCTTGTCCATCATATCCCATCTTTTCTAGGATTATAAGCCCTTTACCATATGGCTCTGCTAGTACATTGGAAGTTGACGCTTGTGATGCTTCTTCATCTTTGCACAACCAATTTAGAACATCCTTGTCTTCTAACTCATCCACTAGAGTGCCTACTTTTACAAACTTACCATCAAAGAGTGTGATTCGTTGTGAGGATTGTTGTCTCAAATTTGATGGCTTCCCATATGACTTAGGAGAAGGTAGCAATTGTGAGAGGAAAGAGGATTTCTCAAAAGAATATTCACCCATTCCTTTGTCCTTCAACTGAACTTTTTTCTCAAATAGTTTTGACAAAGAATTTAGTTGACTTTCATTGCTGGAGGAAGTAGAATCACCAATTCCTTTATCTTTTGACTAGACCGTTTTCTCAGGTTGATTTGACAAAGAACTGATTTGAACTTCATTTTTTGATGAACTAGAAGTAATAGCTTCCCTATTGTGTGGTACAAAATTATCTTGAACCATCTTAAGAGTATTGTAGTATTGAGGATTGTTGGAATCGGCTGAAATGGTGATCTCTTGTCCATTGAATGGGAATTTCAAACATTGATGATATGTTGATGACACTGCTTACATTTCATGGATCCAAGGTCAACCCAAGAGTATGTTATATGTCAAATATTTGTCCAAAACTTGGAAAACTATATCTTTTTGGATTGGTCCCACTTGAATTGGCAAGACAATTAGTCCTTGGGAGGATCTTTCTTCATCGTCATATGATTTGATAGTGATCTTTCTTCTAGCATCAATGGTATTTTCTAAAAATCCTAGTGTATGAACAAGTTTTAAAGTATAGATATTTAGACCCGCTCCTCCATCTATTAGAACGTGTTTGACCCAATGTTTATGGATGATGACCTCAATGGGAAGTGGTGTGTTGTGTGGATGAGTAAGCAATGCATCATCATTTTCTGAGAATGATAGACAATGAGGTGCGGTCAAATGTCCCACCATGGCTTGGAGTTGAAAAACTTCCAAATTAGTAGGTATGGTGGTGTCCACTAGAGCCTTTTCCAAAATATCCTTGTGAGTTGGTGAAATTTTGAGAAGTTCTAGTATGAATATTTGGGTTGGGATATTTTGCAATTGGTCTACTATGTTGTGTTGATTTGATGGGGTAGCAGGTGTTTTAGATGTACTTCCCTTCAAGACATACTTAGACTGAGCTCTTGTAGTCATGTTTACTAGCATGTGGTCTTGTTTTTCTTTGATTTTAATGACATTAATTTGATTATCAGCTGCAGCCATGTCTTGTTTGATGTCATGGATTTGATTTGATTTGATAGTGATGACATTGATTTGATTTTCAGCTGCAACAATGTTTTGTTTGCCATTAATTTCAATGTCATTGGTTTGATTATTAGCTATAGCAATTCCATTGGTTTGGTTATCAACTGTCTCAATATGAAGGATGGTAGAATCATAGACATAGTTCACATTTTCCCCTTTGGTATTTGTTGAAGAGGATTCCCCTTTTTCGTAGTTAGGTAAAGGGTTCTTGAATGCTCCATGATCAACATTTGTTTGAGGTCTTTCTATTGATATTTCCTTTCTATCTATTAAATCTTGAACCAAATGTTTTAGTTGCATGCAATCATTTGTTTTGTGGCCTTTGCTCCTATGGAAATCACAAAAATGTGCATCATTCCACCATGATGGTTTAACTCGTGGTTCCCAATCTCGTGCCTCTGGTAATGCTATAAGCTTGGCTGCAAGAAGCTCTTTTAATGTTGATTCAAGTGACTGTCCCAAAGGTGTAAATCTTCTTCAATTTGATGGTGCTCAATATGGTGGTGGTTTAGATTCAGTATTGTTTTGATTGTTCTTTTGATTAGTGTTTTGATTGGTCTTGGGTGTAATTCCTGATAGATTAAAGACTGGTTTTGCATTATGCGTTTCAACTGCACCATCATTACCAGCATTCTTGTTTCTTTGCCAAAATTTGGGTTTCTCATTGTTGGTATAATGATTGGAGGAGTTTCCTGAGTTGTTTCCTTCATTGTAGATTTTTAAGACTCCTCTCTTAACCAAGGCTTCCTCAATTTTGAGTCCATTTTCAATCATTTTATCAGAGTTGGGCAGACATTGCAGTTCGAGTCTATAGCTCATCTCATCATTTAGATTGTCAATGAAGATTTCTATCTTTTCCTTTTCAGGTATAGGACAAGGATATCTAACAAATAATCTTCTCCATCTTTGTAAAAATATGAGAAATGATTTTCCCTTTTTTGTTTTATGTTGCAAAGATCCTTCATGGTTATCTCATGTTGGATGTTGTATGAGTATTGAGTGATGAATTTATTAACCAGCTCTTCAAAGGATCTAATACCAGGTGGGAGTTTTGAAAACCATTCCACGCAATGGCCACCCAAACTTCATGGAAACAATCTCATCAAGTAGGTCTCTTCATGTGCAAACTCCCAGCTCATGATGCAAAATTCTCTTACATGATCTATAGGATCAGATTTTCCATTGTATTTTTCATATTTTGGGAGGTCACAATTTGGAGGAAATGGTATCATATTCAAACTTATGTCAAAAGGATATGGGAAAATATCTTGCAGCAAATATCTTTTTGTGGTCCCTCTTTGCATGTCTTGAATTTGTGTTTGAAGATTTTGTATTTGTTGGGTCAAAGCGTTCATTGGATCAGTATTTCAGGAATCAACCTCTATCCTCTCAGGAGCTCCTTTTAATTGGTTAATGTCAAAATCATTGGGAAGTTTCACACCTTGGTTTGCCAAAATTAAAAATTATTTTTCTCCATCTTTTTATAAAACCTTTTCCATGAATTTGTGGAACTTGGGATCTTGTTGAGCTATTTGAATGTCTTCATTAGTGATTTCATCATTTTCAAGTTGGTGGAATCTATGAAAGGGATTTTCTTCTACTTCTGCCATGGTGGTTTGAGTTTCAAGTTCTTGTTCTTTGAGTTTTTATTTTTGAGATCTTGTTAAAATGGGAATACAAGTGATAGAAGTTTACCATACTTTGATCTTTGTTCAAGAGTGCCAAGGAGATACCTAAGTCAAATAGAATGATGAATTCTATTGATAAGACTAAGGCGATAAATCTGATGATAGTGTGTTGTTTCGTGATGAAGGATGATAGATCCTGATGATGAAACTTAGCTAACAATCAGATGATAGGTTTGATGATTTAGGCACTTTAAGATGGTTTTATCCAAGTTTAGTTAAAGTAATTCACTTGCAAACTCCAGTTTCTTCAAGTTCAAACTGCTGGGGTGATAAGGAATGATCTGTATTCTAGAAAAAGTCCCTAAATCTTATTTCAATTATTTGACAGATGTTCAAATTAGCTCTCTATTTGTGAGTCAGTTGGATGCACTCAAACAGGGACTAGATGCGCTAAAAGATGGCACATATGCACTAAAACAGAGACTGGATGCGCTAGACTGTACCCTAGATGCACCAGGATAGAAAGTGTATACGCTAAAAGATTTGACAATTGTGCTGGAAAAGACACTAGATGCACTAGAATATGTGCTAAATGCGCTAAAAGATGAAGCCCATGCGCTAGACTGCCCCTCTAGATGTGCTAGAACATAAAATTGATTTGCTAGAAACTAAGGTAAATGTGCTAGAACACGGACTAAGTATGCTAAAAGATGAAGGAAATGCGCTAGAAAAGACCCTAGATGCACTAGAAGAGGAGCTAAATGTGCTAAAACAAGCCAGAGATGCACTAGACTACCCCTAAAGATGATTCAACTTACCTAATAGATGTTAAAACTTAGCTCTGCTAAAAAAATTGCAAATGTGCTGGAAGATGGAACAAATGCACTAGAATATGGCCTAAACGCACTAAAAGGCGTGATGGATGCGCTGAAATAGAAACTAGATGTGCCAAAGTATGGCCTAACTGCATTGAAAAGTATGATGAATGGGCTACAACAAAACCTAGATGTGCTGAAAAATGAGTCAGATGCACTAGAATATGAGCTAAATGTGCTGAAAGGTTTGATGAATGCGCTAAAATAGAGACTAGATGTGCTGGAAAATGAGGAAAATGCACTAGGATATGAAATTGATGCGCTAAATTGGAAATGTTCACTGCTTTAGAAAGTTTTGTCTGGTTTTTCTATTTTTGGATCAGTGAATTTGAATGTTTCTGGTGAGCGATCTTTTGAATAGTAAGCTTGCCTGGTTTTCTTGTTTGTGAACCATGTGAATTAAATGTTTTTAATGGATGATCTCTTGAAAAATGATTTCAAATATCGCAACAAGTTGTAAAACAATTATTTCACCCTATGAAATAAACATTAAGTCTATGTTCAAGGATCTGGTATGATCCCTTTGATTTCCATAGGTATTAAACAATAGCAAGCAGATCAGTCACTTTTCTAATGCCAAGGGTAAATTATAATATCACAACCCACATCTTAGAACTACGTCAGCTCACACAGCCATGTCACCCCCTAGAGGGTGCCCATGCTTTTTCCTTTCCTAGGTCTTAACCAAAGTCGAATCCTCCACTTTTGGCCAGTAATCACTGGTAAGTTATATGGTGAGTATCTTGGGGACAAATTCTTCCCTCGGTTGGATACTACACTTAAGGTTCTTAGTAAGGGTTTCCGTTTGGTGCGGTAAAATGATAAACTCCCTTAGGAACCCTCCCAACCTTTAGAACAAAGGTTTTGGGGATGGTTATCAATGCACACTACCATTGACTAGGAGTTTCATCACAATCACATTTGATTATAAGTGGGTTGGAATACTTGGCTTTAGTCATTCCCACTTAGGTTGTTCCTGTAGGGTGAGTACTTTTTCCCACTATGGTAGGCCTTCTAAATGTGCTATTGCAATAAATGAAAGAGTGAGTCTAGCATTTTGGTCACCCAGTGAAGGGGAGAGCATAGGCCTATCACTTTACAAGTGCAACATACATGGTGTTCATTTACCTCTTAATTAAATTAGGTGCCTAATTTAATCAAAGGTAAACAAAATTAACTCCATCCCTTGCAAACACCATTAGTAGTTTCAGATAATTGTCTTTGACAACGTTTAAATCACCTGCAAAATAGAAAGACCTCAATTAGTTTCCCGAATTTTAAGTTTCTACAAATAAAGGAAAATGCTCTAAAATAGAAACCATATGCACTAAAAGATGCACTAATAAACATACTAAATGTACTAATTTGGAAAGCAGAAAATGAAAACCCAAATCTTGTATGCACTAGAAGAGCAACCAGATGTGTTGAAAGATCCCACTAATGCGCTAGAATAGGGCTTGGATGCGCCAGAAGAACAACCAGATGCATTGAAACAAGAATTGAATGTGCCAAAAGAGTAGTCATATGCGCTAAAAGATGTTTTGGGTGTGCTACATTGAAATTCATGGCCAAACCTACAGAATAAAACATGCTAGAAAATGTTTAAAATGAGGCTAGGCCCCACGGTGGGCACCAAAATGTATCGTGGTGTATAAAATATGTAATTGCAAATGCAAGTAATACAACACAACCAATGAAACATTATATTAGAGAGAATTCAAATACAATCTAATTGAAAGAACAAACTCTCGAATGTCATCCCATTGTTCTCTATCTCCAAGGATTTTTCAAGTCATTGCGGCTCTCAGATTGTGTGTATGCACAAGACTTGTCAAATGATAACCTGAAGAACGAGATGCTAGAAATGCAATAAACCTTTCTACATGATTGATTGATAAATAATATGTTGTAGATGATTGTGCAAAGGTTGTGATAATGCTATGATATTGATAATTGAAATGCTATGATGCAATTACAAAAATTAAGATGCAACTAATGCTAAAGCCATGATTGATTAAACTAAATGATACTAATATGAAAATGCTAAATTCTCAATGCTAAGATCACAAATGCTAAGGAAATTTTTGTAGAATGTATTTATGCTCAATTCTCTATATGAAATGTTGTAAATGAGGCTGTATTTATAGATTTCTCCAAGGCATTAGCCTATGTGGTAGGATTCAATTGTCTAGATTTAATTTGGAGAGATGAACGGTTGAGAGTGAAGAGGGTGGAGAGAATCAAGGAGTGTGTTCCCTTTAGTAGAACACATTGCCAAGTGTGAGAGGAATCAAATGGAGGAGGAAGCCAAGTGTCTCATAATTGGTTATAATTTGTTGAGATAAATACCAATTTAATTATTAAGAATATTTATTTTCATGAGACACATGATGAGGTGGAGGGTGACAAGTTAGTAAAAATGTGCTCAAATTCAAATATAAAATTTGAATTTAATAAAAGGGAGTTAATTAAATAAAACTAACTAATTAAAGTTGTTTATTTAATTAAAAAATGAAGAAAATGATTTAGAATAAGAAGAATTTAAAGAAAGCGAAACTATATAAATAAACATCAAGAGGATCATAGTGTATAGGGTTTTTGCACGATGAGCGGGAACTCTTGTTTGAACGGGGAGAGGGTGCATCTACGGAGGAAGGCGATTCAGACGCTGATGTAGAGGCTGATGAAGATGT
>VDFB02130783.1:0-19942 GCA_007258455.2 Sequoia sempervirens
TGTCAAATTTTGGACATTTGTGCTGAGTTGTTGAAGAATAGTCGCCACCTGTTCTTGGCCTGTAACCATGCCTCTGAGCACCTCTTTAGCTTCTCTGTCCTCATCATCCCAAGGAATTCTGTAAGAACTTCCTCCTTCCCTGTTAGCCATATTATCCAAGTCTATTTCCTCCTCCTGTTCTTCAAACGGAAATGGTGGGAAAGGATTATGATCACCTCTCTGATTTCTAGGGCCCCCTCTAGAGTAGAACTTGCCAAAACCCTGCTGGTGTGACTTCATAAATTTCTCTAACCCCACAAGCTGGCAGGATCAATGCTCTGATACCACTGTGATGAGCCCTGCTGGCTCTCAACTCAGACCCCCAATTTTTCTTAAGTCTTTAAGTGTTATTTAGTTTTTTAGAGAAAGATTGATAGACAGAAGAGAAGGGGCGCACATCATAAATGCTCATAAAATGTAAATTTGCACTATTTTCTTCAGAATGAAAGTGTAGATTGCATTATTTAATTGTGACAAATAGATTGCAAATGATACACATACCAGAATATCTCCATATTATTTAATTAAAGAAATTGCCAGTTTGACAGCCGGAAATGGTGAAATCAAGCAAATAAGCACGCCAAATCTCCAGATCTGACTTCTCCCACTCCAAAATAAGGTACAATGCCCTAGTAGAGGTAGACGCCAAGGTAGAAGCACAGAAAAGAGCAAAGAAGAAGGCGTTTCATTAACTTCCTTCACACGCCTTTCCAGAATACACAAATCCCAAGGTAAGCCGTACGGCCAAGGAAAGAATAGGAAGAATCCCTGCTAGAAGCCTCTGAATCTGAAGAAGGATGCGCCACCAGGAAGAAACCCTCACTTATTGCAAACAACAAGAAATCTCAATATATATGTTCTCTGTCTGAAACTGTAGAACCTCTGAATGAAGCTCTCAACATGCACTGATTCGATTGATCTTTCACAATCTCAAGAGTGCTCACACTGAAGAGGTATCGTTCTTCAATGGCAGATTGTTCAAACCCTGATCACAGGAGAATGCACAGGAAATAGCACAAGGCAAAGTCGAAATATCAAAAGGTGAGTTTCTCATTGCCAAAGATTGCTTTATACCCAAAATGGCACGCATTTCCAAGAAGATACGCCCTTTTGCAATCATTGAAATCTTTTAATATTTTATTAAGTCCTTTTCAATAGTCATGATTTAATAATTGAGCACACTTTAATATTTTAAGACATTAAAATATTAAATCACCTTTTTAGAATATTTTAAGTGATATAAAAATGTATTAAAGTCAATGTGACTTTAATAAAAGGCATTAAGTTAAATAATTAACTCAATCACTTAAAAATTCATAACTCGCTCAAAACTCCAAATATTCCTGTGCCGTCAGAAGCTGTGGACTCCTGAAATGCCAACGCCTGCTGTGAACCAGTCACTGGGCTCTGAAAACCAGAACGATCAAACTCTCCAGAAAGTACCATTGACCCTCTAACCAATCTGGCTAGCCCACAAGGGTCCAATAAAGGGCTAACACACTGTTCCCGAGAACTGTCTAGAGAGGGGACATCACAGCATACGCGTAAAGGTAGCCCCAAGTCAAATCGGCCCTGAGTAGTGTAAGTGATAGATGACTTACTCAATCGTTTACTAAACCAGAATACTATGGCCATAGTAATGTAATGTACCTACATCCTCTTAGATCGGGCGATGATTACATTGTTGGTTCACCGTGATCCAATAAGTACATACTAGTTTGGGATTGTGGGATACAAGAATCTAGTTATGTAAGACACACCACTATGCTCAGTTGGTTAACAGAATCGGTTACTCAACCAATCCTTTCGACGAAGGGAGGACCATTCATTGAAAAATGAATGTGTGGGGGACCGCATTATTAGTCCGTGGTTGGCGGAAAAGCACCCAAGTGATGTTTCTCCTCCACAGAAGACATCTGAAGAACCAAGATTTCAAAGGGAAGATCTTGAACCGTCTTACTACTATTTGTGCAAAAGTTGTTTAAGGTGTGTATGTACTCTTATGCTTTCGTACCCTATTACTCTCTTTGGAAAGGAAAATGTTATTTTGTTATGAAAAGCTTTAAATTGTATTTATATGACGTATTTCAATTTGAAAAGAAAAGAAAAATTTTATTACAGTGTTATTTACTCGTTTACTTTCATTATAAGTTATAAAAATTAAGGAATTTTTTATTTCACGTATAGGATAGGTTGTTTCAAAAGCCCTTCACAAACAAATTGAAGCCCTTCCCTTAACAAATTTTGTCTTGTAGTGATTTTGTCTTCTTCACTTTTGACTTCTTTTCCAAATCGTCCTCTAGTGATTTTGTCTTATTCACTTTTGTCTTCTCCTCCAAATTGTCCTCTTTGCAACATATATCACTTGAAAATCACTGGTATCCACAAAGTATTCGCACCATACAAAACAGATCACTGCATGTGTATATCAAAGCATGGTTCGATTAGATTTCCTTTAATTAATTATTTGATGGCTATCCATAACAACTGATATCCTTGTCTTGTGTAAATTCTGACGATTATTATTATGCTGGGAATGGTCATCGCTTATTGATCTTCTGATCACAGTTTTCTGTTATAGCACTTTCGTTGTAGACTACTAATCGGTTCCTACTTATTTTTAACTGTTGTCTTGTCCTTTACACTTATCGCTATATCTTCACATCAGACGTTGAATGCTCAATGGGAATTAATGATATGATCTCTTACCTGATAGCGGTGGCTCTTTGATTAATTTGATCAATAGCGAGACTGTGAATCTACCGATATTTCTCCACACTCCCTCCTGTATTCTCCGCGTGGCTAAGAGGTGCGATAGAGGAAACAATCGACTTCTTGCATATATTCAAACTCCTTAGCCTTGAGCGATAGGTGCTATTATTATTCGCCCAAGTTAATTGCTCGACTAGAAAAGATAGGGAGTACATGTTGGCGCCCAAATATTATATTGACTTCCACGTCCCTGTCAACACTTCATAATCTTCCAAGCTAGCGGTGTCTTTTAATAAGCATCTTTTATAGAAAATATAGGAGAATATGCAGCTATAATCTTATCGGTTCCTTATCACTCTGTATTATCTTCAGTGACAACAGTAACGTAGGAGATAGCCTCATATTGATGTAAGGCCATTATAGTCTATATCAATGTCAACAATTTCTTCAATATGTCCCTCTCTGAAATATACCGAGCCAATTTTTTTTTGTTTTTCAATTGCAAATTACAATCAACACGCACCCGTTAAGGTTAGCTCTAAACCAAAACGATGCTAAAAGCAACTCTAACCAGAATGTACACCAGGATCCCGATGTGGGCAAGGTGTGAGCATTGGTCAGAGGATCTGAATGCAGAAGTAGAGCTAGGAAGTAACTCTAACCAAGAATGGCGCCAAGTGATGGCGAGCATATGGTCAGAGGATCTTAATGAAATGCTGATACAAAGAACTCTAACCAAGAAATGCGTCGAAGAACGATGAGCATGTGGTCAGAGGATCCCTACCAACTATTATACTGATGTAACTCAACGTCAAGAATGTGTTTTCCAACCAGAGATGGAATTGGAGCTACCATATGACGGAGATGCTAAGTATTACAATGCAGTTAAGGAAAATAAGTGAGAAGGCTGACAGTACTACTGTTCAGCTTACAACATGATAGAGAATGCCTTGATACAAACATGAATCAAGAGTTAAATAGTGCTGCAACAATATAATGAATCTCCTTCACTGGATAATAAAGCTTAGATCAGAAACTCCACTATAAAGACCAACTTGACAATCTGATTTATGACAGTCTTGTTTTTCACATCCATGAACAGCAGCCCTAAAACTCACTATTTTGCTCACAACTCATTCCAAACTCACTCAATTTTCACGAGACAGAATGCATAATGATCATAGGATGATGGCGCCCAAGATTGAATCACAAAACTAACCCAAAAGATCCTATTTAATTTATGCACGAATTTCAAGACAATCCCAGATGGTACGGCCCCCAAGGAAGGGCGATTTGCCTTTAAAAATTCAAGACTCCATTAAAAAATCTGCAAATTAGAGGAAAGGGTCGCCCCTCATAGACAGACAAATAAAGGCAATACCCAGAATGATTTTTTTTCTATTTTTTGACTTGTGATTAAAAACAACAATCAGCTATAAAGAATATGCAATTCCAGAGTCTCACTAATATGCATAAAACTGAACTACAAAGCCACACAATGACTACAATGCAGAAATCTCACTACAAATCACTCAAACTACAGCTACCTCATCACTAGTCGCTATCTCTCAAGCAAGAAGCAATGCCAAGCTAGGAGGCTTACATTCCTCGAAGCAATCCCACAGCCAATCCGGGAGCATAACATTCCTGTAGACAAAAGATAATCCAAAAGAAGAGAAGGAACCTCCTTTATAGAATGAAGAGAAGACTCTGGAGGCTTCTAGAAAGTGCGCCCTAATCCCAAGCTGCTTTTAGGTTTAATCTTTGACCAAAACTCTTTCTTCAAAATGGCGTACCTTCCTTGAGAGATATAAATCACTTCTCTTTTTTTTAAATAAAATATAAACTCGGTGAAACATGGGTATGAAGCGATAAAATGTTCCTTCATGAGAAAATATATAAAGTGCACTTTAACAAAACAAGCTGATTAAGTTATATCCCGCACTAGGCGAGAAATTTGGTACTTTTAAAAATAAAACGACACATAAGTGGGCCGCCGTAGTAGAAATTACCCAATGAACTGCCAGAAGAGGAAAGTTGACTGAGCTGATGCTGATTGGACCACTGCTAAAAATAGAATTTACTAAAAATAGTAAATTCCTGAAGGTGCTCAGAATGCCAAGAAAAACATACCACTGTGAAGCTCTCTGAAAACCCAGAAAGAATCCACCATTAAATCAACCAACCTCGAGCAAAAGCATCCTCCAAAACACGAAACCCTAATTTCACCTTCCGAGTAGCCTACGGGTCTCCAGAATAGGCCAACGGTCAACTGGAAAGATCATGCTCGAGAAGGGGACATTACACTCTCTTCATATGAATCTTTGAATATGTAAAGTCCAAATAATTTATTATTGATCAGATTAATCAATCAATAAAAATTGGGACATGTGACCTTTTCACTGAAATATGCTAACCAATTTTTTCGATGAAGTAACACAACATAACTAGCACTTAACCAACTTGATTAGCGTTAGCTCCAAATAGAAAACCAAACTTGAAAAGAACTCACACCAAGAATGCACACTCAATCCCAATGAGGAATAGGTGCTGTCATATGGTGGAGGAGCTAAATGAAAAATACTTGAAAGAAACTACTCAACGTCAAGAATGTGCACTCAAGATCCCACTGAGGGCGAGGTTCTAACATATGACGGAGTGTTGAATTGAAACTAGAAATGAATAGGCGGATAACCAGCCATGAAGAGCATTTCCACACTACCACCAAACAGTGGGGGGAAAAGATTACAATTAAAACAATTCGTCCGCTGCGGCGGGCATCCACAGAGTTGTGGGGATTCACCACTTGAGAGTGGGTACAAAAGTAATACAAATCCAATTATCCACACTGGCGGTAAACCATCCAGGGGTACTAATGTGAAATTAAAGAAAGAATTGCAGCAATAAAGGACTGGAATAGTACTACTGTTTACAGTCTTACAATATGGAAAAAGAGCTGCAAATTACATGAAAATTACAATAGATTCAATGTACCATGATACTGGATGATTCCATGTTAGACATCAACAATAAATGATGAAGAAAGGACTGAAGATTCAAACTTAAACAAGTCTGATGTAAAATAACAATTCTGGAAATTCTGATCAGCAACTGTGACATTCAAAGAAATATTCACAACTCACTCAAAATACCTCCGTTTTGTGTGAAACGAAAACCAATGAGCTGCTGGAAGATAGGCGCCCAACATTAGATGAAGAAACAGCAACAAAAACTTGTAATTTAATTCTTACACGAATCCCAATGCAGCAAGAATGGTACGGCCTTCATGAGGGGCGATTTTGACAAGTAAAAATCAACAACTCAAAATTAAAATCTGAAACTCTCCAAAGATGGTCGCCTTAGGTGTAGGAATGGATTGGAAAAGTACCCACAAGCAAATTAAATTCACACAAAAAGCTGTATGCAAAAACCACTTCCAGCTGTGACTGCATCAGCAACTTCAAAACTGGAAATATCATTAAAAACTTCAACTGTTGAGCTCAATCTGCTAGTCTGGATGAGAAGCAGCAATGAAAACCAACTAGGTGTTGTATTTCAAACACGAAATTGGATTGAAACTAGGAGGTAAGCATCCCTCGAAGTAAAAACCAAGTTGTCATTTCGACAGCATAACATTAGCATAAATTCATAGATAATCAGCTCTTCAAACAGCAACAATATATAAGCTTTTGTTGGCAAATGAAGCAACAAGAACTCTTCAAATTCCAAGAAGTTGAATCACTTCAACTTCCAAAAGGGACGCCACCTTTTTGCCTCTTACTTTTTGAAATAATAAAATATCATTCAACTTCCCCTTTAGGCATCCATTTCATATTGCAACAATAAAGCATTTATTAAATAATTAAATGCTCACTTGACCCCTTTATGTCCCCTTCTTTAAAAAACAACTTGGTCGTCGAGCTGGGCATGGGTACAACTTCAAAGACATGAAAATTGACTAAGTGCGAGCTTCGGTCCAAGGAAAACCAAACCCAATGGCCGAGATTGATGGATAACAAGATGACTTGGAAGTTGAGCTGGCGTGATGCCAGCACTTAAAAATTAGACTTACTAAAATAGCCAGCATAAAATAGTAAGTTTACCTCAAAACCAGGCTGAAATTTTGGAAGCAAGACTTAGTGACTGTTGAACCACTTTGCCAAAAGAATTAGTATTTACTAAAAATAAGTAAATACCTAGAAATACCACAAACTATCAAACAGAAACCTAATTTCATAATTAACCCTCACAGTTTTGACCAGGCTATGAGTCAAAGAGGCGTGGCCAAAATGGGGACATTACATTCACACATCCCACCCCCATTCAAAATGGGGACCCCCTAAATTTTGCTCCATTCGGTCTTTTGGCGGGTTTTCTCTCTCTCTCTCGCTTTCTAGTCTCTTTTCTGATAATACGCCTTTCGAGGGTTGTGCCCGCTATGGAGCTTAAGCATGAAATTGACCAAGTCTAAAGAATTGGGGTTTCATTTTTCCTGATCAGTCCGAGGTTGAATAAAGTGAATAAATTGAAAATTGAGACTAACAGTGTTGTCTGCATGCTTCCAGCAGACTCTCAACAAGTTTTCATCTAATTCCGAGGTACTTACTATTTTTAGTAAGTGTGAAATTGCAGGCAATCCGTCAACATTTTTGAGATTCCAACAGTCACACTGCATTCAGAGCGCATCAGGCTGTTCGTATGCAAAATTTGAGCGAAAACAGGCAACTTACTATTTTTAGCAGTTCAGCTTCCGGGACAAATTTTAGGGCTCAGATGCAGTATTTTTCTCTGCATGTTGGCATATTCTTGGGTTTGAGACGCCGCAATGGTATAACGTGACGACAACTTTCGAGTTAAGTGCCAGGGGCTATTTTAGGGTTTTGCATGTCGGGGTTTCTTTTGCATGTCGGATGATTCACGAGTGGGTTTTGAGAGCTTAGCGATGGTGTATGGCGGTCCTTTCGGTAAGGAACTTACTATTTTAGCAAATCGTCTGGCTGATTGAGAATCGCGACCCGTCGCGGTGCCCGCAACGAAACAAGCGGTGTCATTTGATATGCATGTCTGAGCAAATTAGGGTTTCAACTTGAACTGAAGAAGGGGTAAGAAGTCAGAATTTTCGAAAACCCGATTGTAAACCACCTTGTCCCGGCATCCTTGGTACATCTGCTTTGTGGTAAATTTCAAGTCAAAGCGGAGCGCACTATTTATAGTAAGTCAATTTGAAACGAGGGTAAAATAGCAAGTCGGTGCATCGCGTTTGATGTGTAGAACGAGGTCACGTGGTGAGAGCCTCATCAAATTTCAAGTTAATCGGAGCATTGGAGCTATCAGAAACAAGCAATTACTATTTATAGTAAATCGTCCTCAGAAATGGGCTAAAAATAGCAGGGTGACTAAAAATGGCAGGGTCGACAGGACAACAAGGTCATGAGGATGCAGTGTGCAAAATTTCAAGTCGTTCCGAGCTTCAAAGATGCAAATTCAAAGGGCTTACTATAAATAGCAGGGCATAAAAACTGGCGAAAACAAAAAAAAAAAAATTCTAAGTCTGGAACTTCATCCAATAGACATGGCAAAGTGCGCCCAGTTGATGAGGAGGCATGAAAATTTCTAAGAATGAAGCTCGTCCTTCACACAGTCCAAAATGCGCCCAATCTAGCAGTAAGGTCAAAGGAAGTCAACGCCTTTCATCCTTCTGCCTAGCCTAAATGCGCCTTCAAAGCAATGCCAAGCACAAAAAAATTCTAAGTATGAAGTTTATCCTTCATCAGGGGCAAAATGCGCCCAAAGTACAAGTGGTCAATGAAAGTCAACACGTTTATCCTGAAGGCATGTCAAAATGCGCCCAAGGGAAGCTCATGGAAGTTGAAAAAATTTTCTAAGTGTGGATATCCTCCTCACCCCCCAAAATGCGCCCATCCTCCTCAAGGGGTGAAATGCGCCCAAAAGACAAACAGGTCAAAGGAGTCGACATATTTCATCCTCCTCCATAGGCAAAATGCGCCCAAACAAGGTCAAGTGAAGACAAAAAAGGTGAAGTTGAAGAGTCATCCTCCTTGCATGCCTAAATGCGCCCAAGTTGAGGTGGTAAAGGTGAGTGTAGGGTGGTAAATAAGGTAAAAGATGAGTGAATACTTCAAAGGCGTGGTAAAGGAAGGGTGAATGCTAGGCGTTATCCCTCTTCAAGTCCAAAATGCGCCCAAGGTGGTGTGTTAGAAAATATTGCAAGGTGATGGATGTGTTGCCTAGGCGTGATGAAGTTAAATATCCTTCTACAAATGCTATATGCGCCCAAGGTGGTAAGGAATTTTCTAAGGCATGTGTGGTGGTGAAGGATGAATGTTGGGCGTAGTTTTTGATTTTCTTCAAAAGTGCTAGGCGCCAGAGGTGATGAGTGTTGTAAGTGTTAGAAAATATTGCCAAAGGGTGGAAATAAAGTGCTAAGGCGTGATTTTAAATTCTTCTAAGTACGATATACGCTTAAAGTGGTGAGTAAGGAATTTCCTCTAAGGCGTTGGAGCTTCAAAAGTGTTTTTCAATGTGGAGTAAAATGCAAGTGGCAAGATTGAATAAAAAATTTTAAGGCAAAATTTCCAAGGCAAAATTTTCCCAAGTAATGATTTAAAAAAAAATTCTAAGGCAAAAATATTTTCTCCCTTGGAAAATACGCCTAGAGCTCAAGGTAGTGAAATTTTCTTTCGTGAAACTCCGGCAAACTTTTCAGGGATGAAGTCAGAGAATGATGATAATGCAAGATAATTCAAAATTTTCTCAAGTTGGAGCAACACATGATGATCACAGGCGAAGAATGGATTTAATTTGACAGGATAATATTTTCTAAGGTTCAAAATTCAAAAATTAAATGAACCCGTTCGTTGGGTACCCATGGATTCGAAGCGTTCAGAAGAAAATTCTCTTCTGGGTACTGAACTTTCGCAATGATAGATGGATTTCCAAGTCTTCCGCACTTCGCCAATGCTTTTTCAGTGAAGAATTTAATCAGTGCTCAAATTGCGAATTTTCCTAAGGGAAAATTTAAAATTCTCTAAGGCAAGATGAATAAAATGTGTTTTCAGAATAAATTTCTCTGAATGATGAATTCGAGATGGGTTGCCTAGATGATTTTGATTGAATTCTTTGAAGATGAATTTTCCAGAGATGATGAAGAGTTAAATTCGAATTCAAGTGACAGAGTTCCGGCTGGTGAATTAAAAGGATGAATTTAAATTAAATTTTTTGAAAGCAAATTCAAAGATACCAGTCAAAGTCGAGCTTCTAGAAGGTTAAGATTCCTGACGTCGAGAGACAAGTGTCAGAAATACCAAAGAGGGAAAATTCGAATTCTTGAAGTGGAGTAGTGGAAGTTTAATGCACTGGCTAAAATTGGCTCCTTCTAGAATTCGATTTTGAGCTATAAAATGAAGAAGTTTCTCACTTATTTTTCACAGCTGGGGAAGTTGAATTTGCTCTAAGTGAAGATTGTTGCTAAGAATTGTTGAAGCTTGAAGAATTCGAAATTCTGTTGAAGACTGGAGTTTGCTGAAGTTGCTGAGGCTGCTGAAGAGGGACGCCTTGAGTTGCTGGAGAAGCGCCATTGCTGAAGTCAAGAGGGGCGCACTTGCTGATTGCTAGGATTGGATTTGTTGCTGATTGAAATTTGAAGTTGCCAGAACTAAGAGGGGCGCACTTGCAAATTGCTGGAGGTGTTCAAATCTGCAGTTGAAGAGGGACGCCTTGAAGTGAAGATATTACTGAGAGTCTTAAAAGTGCGAATTTGCTGATTGTTGGTGAAATACGAATTTAAAGAAGTTCAAGTTGCAGATTGAAGTTGCTAAGGCTGAAACTTACTTAGAAATTTTCTAAGTGTTGAGGCTCAAAGTTGTTGGAAAAGAAGCTGAGGTTTGCAAATAAGAAAAGTTATTGCAGCTTCTTGAAGTCGACTGCATCCCCTACACAATGTCTTATCTTATTTTATAAATTTAATTTGCAGATGAAAGTTTGTTATGTTGCAGATGGCTGAGGCAAGGGCGACTGGCAAGGATAACAACGGTGCATCCAGGCAAGCTGTGATCAAGAAGCTGAGTAAGACATTCATGCCAGAATCAAAATTCATTTCAAAGTTGGGCAAGCTGACGGACACCAACTTGGGCTCCGTCAACCTGGAGACCTTCAAGAACAGAATGCTGGGCATTGGAAGTCATCGGCCTTCGACTACTTCGCACAATATTGTCCGAAGCGGGTTATATGCAGCTGCTGGTTTCCCGCCAGCCATTCAATGCTCGGAGCTGATGATGGAGTGCGCCAATTATTATGAGAAGGATCACAGATCGATCATGTCACCAGATGGCCAAGTGCTAGCCAATCTTACTCCGGCAGCCATTGGTGAAGCTTTCGGGATCCCGGTGCACAGGAACATGGTTTACAAGTCCAGAGAGCGAGCTGAACGGATGTACGCTTCTGCTTTCGAGAGATGTACGGAGACAATTAACACTCACTGGATGAGCACTCCCAAGCCTTCTCATACAAAGTTGTCGAAGCAGATCATAGCGGAGGACTTGAAGCAAGAATATTGTGATCTCATTATGATGCTGAGCAGAGTTGGTGGTTGTGCACAGTCCTTCATTTTTGAGCCTTGGATGTTTTACTACATCAACCTCGTGCTGGAAGGGAAGGACTATGTCAATTGGGCCGAGATGATCAGTGATAATTTGCATGAGCAGCTCCTGAGCCTTAGAAGGACGAAGACATTTTACATGAGCTCTTACATCATCTATATGTTGGCACGTATGACAAAGTACAAGGGGATCTCTTACAAGAAACCTGTCGGTTGTGGCTCCCACCAGTTTAAAATATATGATGCTTGTCCGCAGTTGCATTTGGCAAGCACTACTCATTACAAGCGTGTCAACGATGCTTTCACCATGCATATCACGAGATTGCTTCAGGAGCGGTCACATCACAGAATCTCGAGGGAAGCCCAGGAATTAATTGAAAGGCATGGGTGCTGGTTCATACAGTTTCCAAGGTTTTCTTACATTAGGCTGCAAGGTTTTTCATCGTACCCATATAGGCTGCCTAAGTACCCAACGGATAGAATATTGATGCTAGAGATATCTAGGCAATTGCTCGCCTTTGATAAGATTCAAAAGAAAAAGAAGAAGAGGGGAGTAGAATTTCCAATTTTCATGGGCAACTCGGATGAAGTGTGTCCCTCAATACAGGCAGCTAGAGAGGCTGAAAGTGAACTTCAATTTTATCACTTTTCATATCACACCAGCCGACAGCACTACGACCCACATCATAACATCAAATGGGTACTGTCAGAGGAGTTTAAACATAAGGCCACCATTGAGGACTATTGGGCTGATGCAGCTGATGAGATTGAAGTCAGGAAAAGAATGTTCTCTCGGCTGCCGATTACTCTGATCAGTGAGTGTGAAGTTGTTCCGGTTCCAGACCAGGTGAACGAGGATATGGACGTTGTCCATCCGGATTATGCAGCAGTGAGAGATACTCCACTTCCACCCCCGGATTGGTCAGAACCAAAGGTTGCTGATTTGGATACACTTTCTATTCCCTCGCCGGGCCCTCGACATTCATCACTAGAGCATGGGTTGATAGGCTTAGTAAGCATTTGAAGAGGCAGGTCAATTGCTTTGACTTTACAATTGATGAGATCACAGACACCCAAATTACAAAAGTAAAGAAAGGATCACACGCAGGCCCGTAGAGTCCAAAAGAAGAAGAGCTGGTTCGGATACAGCTTCCTCATTGCTCACGCTAAAACCTCCACGAAAGGTAGCCAGCATCACCTAATGCATTGAGACATCGCTCTCCAACGCATACAGAGGCTCTTGTTTGTTGATCGCAGGAATGCACCAACGCGGCAGGGCCAAGATAATAATCACCTACTGAGAGTCGGTTGGCCAAAGCGTCAATGCACCTATTAGGGCTGATCAGCAGGATGATGAGGGGACTATCACTGACCCTCAGTTTCAGCAGGAGTTAGAGGTGGCTATGAATGATGATGATGATATAGTTTCAGGGGACACTCAGCCACTTGAGGACGATGAGCCTTGCCAGAATGACGTAGAAGTTGAGCAGGTTAGAGAGGTAGAGGCACAAGAGCAGCAGCCCTTCGATATACAATACGATGTGCCTGATTGGCTTAAGGATAGAATGAGAAGAAGCCCCAGTGAGGAGATTGATCCAGCAGTTGAGATGGAAGAATTTTTGAACAGGATCAGTGCACCTCCACAGAAGAAGGCAAGAAAATTTTCGAAAATCTCCACTGAAGAGGATGGTTCTCGTACTCTTCACGTTGCCGTGCCTCAAGTTGATTGTGACCGAAATGAAGCAGTGCCTGAGAATTATGTGGTCACGACTTTGGATTTGGGACACCCCACTGGTGCGCAGATTGTAGAGTGTGACAACTCCTACCTCACCCTCAAAGATAGGTTATTCAAGAAGGAAGGAAAGTATAAAAGATTGAAAAGAGAACACAAGGGCTTGATTGGATATGTACAGCAGTTGTCTCGTTCTCTCGAAAGGGTGAGGATTCCAAAGTTGGATAGCCTCCGCCAGAGATACTCAGGAGAGAGTCAATCAAAGGGTTTGATAGGAGTTAGGAAAATGGCACAGAAGCAGATAAAGTGGGTCAGCGGTGGAGCTGTATTCTCGCAGATGTAAAAGCTCTTATGGAGGACCTTGCTTTTGCTTTTCAAAGCAGGTTTCCCAGATTTTGGCACAAATGAGGCAAATTGATCATGGCTTGGGAGACGCCTCTATCTTATCAAAGGCAGAGTAATTCAAATGGCCTTTGAGGTAATTGAGGCATGTTCCGCTAAGTGCATTGCTGATTGATGGAGGTGTCATTCAGGAGAATGACAGATATGATTTTTCTAGATGGTATTCTTCAGTGATCACGGGGCGTGGTTTCTTCGACGCGGCACAGGCGGATTCAGCCAAGATACATAAGGCCATGGCCAATATCATTGATGGAGTTCAGAATACTTTTGAGGCCATATTTGCTAGCCGGTTGAATCCAGAGGAGGTGAATGTTGATAATTTGAGGGGTAGGCTGGTGCCTTTCTTTTCAGATGTTAAGACCTTTGTACAAGATGATTTCGAGAATACTTCTTACTTTCTCCACCTTGATCCAGAACACGCAGGACTCCTTGATTGCTTGGAGAAAATCTTGTGCAAGGCATGAGCATTCAATCACAGTGTTAGAGTTTCAGCTAGATTTCAGGTTCCTGCACCCATCCTTCCCGCCTCAGGAGGTTGAGGGCCGCATTTGGCAGATTTGGTTAGGAGTTCACTTTAGTGAGAATCGAACGCATCACTGGACGGTGATCTTCTAGAAGATCATCAGGGCATTTTATTGCCTTTGGCTATTTTGGGAGTGAGGGAATCTTTGCTCGTTTATTACACTACCTGTCCTCTTCAAGCAGCTTTTAGGTTGTAATGAAGTGGCAATGCATTCTAGCCACTCTATTGATTGTAACCCTAGCCGTCTTTTGGGACTTGGCTAGCTATATAAAGGGGGAGTCCCCCTCATTTGTAATTCATTAGATTAGAGGCAGATATCAGACATTAGCAATAGAGCTAGAGACTAGAGAGTAGAGCATTGTAGACATTTTGCATAGTGGAGAAGAAAGAAAGTTTTCCCTTTGAAAACTTTTGTGGAGATTGTTGTGTAACACTTTTCATGATAATAGATCTTTTCATTGATGGTGGAATTTGTCTTGTCATGAATAGCTAGCAAGGTCTCTTCTTCCTTTCGAATCCAAGTAGCTTAATTTCATGCAAGCATTTTACTTTGATGTGTGGTGTTTTGTTGAGGTAGCTTCTTTCATTCCATACCACTAGCGGCTTGTTGATGATAAGTTCGCCTTACGTGGTCGACTGGAAATTATCTTAAGTTTAACTTCGATTGTGATTTGTATACTTATATGCGTCGTTATGATGGTGTATGTATGCCAAATTATAATTTGAACATCTTTTGCTATCCCTTTGAAGATTGCACTGATTTTGCTGAGGCTGTCCGACGTGAGGCTAGGTGAAATTTGGTTGAAGTCTGCCAAAATTGAGCTCCACATATCCTGCATTTAGAATAGAATATAAATTTCTTAGGCCCTATACTCTTTACTTTCTGCACATTTCTGATTAGCTTTAGGAAAACGAACTATATTGCCAAATCATACACGCAAGAATCCCCTTCAAATCATATACCGGCTGCTAACTGCAAGAAGTCTGAACAATTGTGTAAGTCCCCTCGTAAGAACACAGCAATACACATCAGCCAACTGAGTCTATTCGCATTAAAGGAACCTTGGAGTTGAAAGCATGAACTCACTCGCAATCTTAGCATGCTGAATACTTTGTTCAAGAGAGGATAGAGTATCCGTTGGGAAACTCTGTTCTGTGTTGGTGCGGTCTCAAAAACCACGTCAACAGGACATTACACACTGAATGTAATTTGATGATGCTAATATATTGGCCTTTGGTCATTGCAATTTACCTCAAGATTTTTCTTTCATACCGATGACAATCTTGACATCAAATCTTTTCTTTGACATTAATTACGATATTCAACAATCTTGGTCAATGCCTTTGACATCAATGACAATATTTCCAACATGTTATGCTGCTGGAAAGAACCTGAGTTCTTCCAAAGCTTCTTGAGGATGAAAACCCTCGTGGAGTTGCTAGTTTCGGGGATGAAAGCCCCCCTAGCTAGCTAGGGTGGTTTCATACAGAGATCACCATTGCGCTGCAAAGAAGAGTTCTAGTTCTTGTTGCAATCATGGAAGTTTTTCGATGTGTTTAGAAACTCTAATAATTTGTTTCTATTGCGAGGAAATTGGCTGGAGTTTTTCTTGTCTTTGTAGGGCAGTTGGAGGAGTAGTTTGCTACTAGGTCGTACTATTCCTAGTACAGGTCGTACCTCCCTGCTGGCTACTTTATGGGTATAATTTATGAGTTTTGGTTTCTTTATTATGTTGTATTGGACACCAATTTTTCATCCTTGCAAGTTGTGCAGCCCAAGAAAAGAGAAAGATGGAGATTGTGAATCGTACCTTAGGATGGTTTGTGCCTACAAAAGGGGTGTGGGAATTGATGAGGTGAGGTGCTTAGAGTTTTGAGCTATTTCCACCTTGGATGGAGGTGCCTAGGATCTACAAATAAGTGCCAATCACTATTCAAGCAAACTTCGTGGGTTTTGATGAGTTTGGTGATGTTTTGTACCTGTTGTACTTGCAGTCAGCAGAATTATATGCTATTATAGACCTGATTTGACCTGAAATTAGTTATCAGATTGTTTTGGCATCCTTATCAATGTGTTGTGGTGAAGTTTGGGTGGGTTTAGAGTGGATATTTTCAGTTTATGTCCATTTGAGGTGTTGGGGTGTGAGTTGGTGAGTTTTTTGAATGTCTTCCTTGCTGCCCAGACCTGTTGCTGCGAGTTTCTAGTACATTATCAGAGATTTGTACCAGCAAAATATTCGTCCTTCATTGAGGTATAACGCTGTTGCTACAAGCTGGGTGGCTTTGTTCATGATTTTTTACTCTCTTTGGGGTGTTACAGCAGTTTTGTTTATTCATCAGTGCTCTAAATCAGCAGTACTTTACTTTATCAGCATTTTTACTTACAGAAGATACATCTCCATTTGATATTGTTGCATTTGGACTAATAATGTAAACAGTGGATGGTAGTACCACCAATGTATTTTTCATAAGCTCTCAATTATTGTACTTACTCCATTGAACAAGTGGTTATTTGTATCGAGCTTTCCCACTGCGCAAGTGGAAGTTCCTTCTTGATTACCCACTGAATAAGTGGATTTTTTGTACTTACACTCTGCTGAATAAGCGTGAAGTGTCATTATTTCAGTATTGCATAAGCACTCCGCTGAATAAAAGTGAAGCGTCTTTATTTTAGTATTGCATAAGCACTCCACTCAATAAGTGGTATTGGATGGTTTTCCGCCAAGTGCATTTCCATTCAATTGCAGCATTTTAGTTTAATTGTAAAAATCTCAAATACCATATGCTCTCACCTTGCCCATCCCGAGATCTAGGTGATCAAAAAGTGGAAAGGAAGTTGCATTGCATATTACCTTCAATTGAAGTTAATTTCAAAAAAAAAATTAGGGGTGGTGTATATTACAAACTTTTGAGTGGCAAAGCCATAGGAAGTTCTGCCTCACATTTTTCAACTGGGTGAAAGAAAAAAAGTAGGATAAAAACATGCAAAGGTTGGTTTCAAATGCCAATAAGGATGATGTTCACCATTCAAATTCAAAGCAATTTAGTCCTAGGCTAGATTTCAGCATTAAGTGTTTTTGAGTTGTCATCATGAATGAAGTATTCAAACTGTTGTTGAAGTAAGATTTGACGTGCAAAGAATAGGCATATTATCAAACCAAGGGTTTCATCAAGATCTTTGAGAAGATTTAAGTCTTTTTGAGGTTGAAGGTGCCAAGTTTAGAAGGACGGACATATCAGAATGAAAAAGTATCAGCAGATTCATCATGGTTGAATCTCCTATTTTAAGTAATAAATGGGTTCACAGGAAGGTCTTCATCAATTTCATATTCATGAAGTTTCAACAAATTTCATATGCTCCCAAAAAAGTTCATCAAGTTCAAAGGATTTGACAAAGTTTGCTAGTCAAAGTTACTTAAGACTTTTGAAAACCACTTCAATGACAAAAGTTGCTCTTTTTTCAGAAGGAGATAGAGATGAACCTATTACTAAGATTCTATTTAATTTATTTTTTCAAATTAGTTTGCGTTAAAGTGTTTTATTTCCCTTTTTTTGCAAATAGGGGTAGTGTTGCTTTAAAATGGTGTTTTTGAGAATATTTTATCCCTAAAAGGTACCTCTTAAAGGCTTATAAATAAATGCTTTGAACACATGATTTGTAATAAAATTTGATGGTAGACTTATGTTGCAGAAATTGTCAGTAAAAGTGTAATGTCTCCATTTTTCTGAGTTATTGCAGGTATTGATATTTAGCTTATTTTATTCCCATAAGCTAAATAATGGAGTTATAAGGGAATAATAATTAAATTAATTATTTTAAAGTTGTCTAAAATAAATATCAAAAAGATAACTTTATTTAATTAATTTAATTAAAGTGACAAATAAAAAATAATAAAATATTATAAGTCACTTTATTAAATAAAGTGCTCTTCTAGAAGCTGAAATTAATTACATTTGGATTCCTCTAGAAGTTTCAGCTGAGCCTTTAAAAGGAGCAATAAGGATTTGGGCATTCATTGTTGAGTTGATATTTCTTATGCATTATTGCAAAGGCTTGAGCTACAGGTTCAACTAATTTTTTGAGGATGAAAACCCTTGGGAGAGTTGGAGGATTAGACGAAAACCCAGTTCCTTCAGTGGGTCTACTTCAGAATTCACATTGGGCTTATTTGTTTCAGTTTCGGAGCTTCAACGAATACTTGCTGAGGAGAGCATTTTGGGAAATTTTGTGAGTCTTCTCTAAAGACAAAATTTCTAGGTTAATTCAATAAATCAGAAACAAATTAGGTGATATCTACTTACATTCAGTGGCCATCATTTCAGTTTATAATTTCAGGGGTGTTGAAGACTAATTCCAAATATATATCAGGTTGAATTATTTATTGTTGGAGGCAGTACATTACAGAGACATAATTCTGTGAGAATATTTAGAGTTTAGGAGCAACTTACATCCAATGAAATTTATTTATTAATTGTTTCAGATAAAGACAAAGGAGACTGCAGATAAGAAAAACTTTCAGGCAAGAGAAAATCGGGCCAGATATAGACAAATATCAGAGATCAGATCAAAGCCAATTCAAGAGGAGAAATAACTTTTAAAGGGCAAGAGGAGAAATAACTTTTAAAGGGCATGTGAAACTGAGAATCATGAGTTTTTTATCTTATTCCTTAGCCGCCGTATATGCATAGGAGTATATAATTTTTAAGGGCCGATAAGACTTGGAGATGCGATAATATTATATCTGGGTGGCATTTACATTTAAAAAAGGAAAACGGGATTTATTTGGCGATATTCAGGCTTCAAAGATATTTTATATAGCGATAATATTTGAAGACTTTGGATGAAGCTGCCAATCCTTAAATGATATCGAGGGAGTCTAAGAAGCGTCAACTTTAAAGGAGCTGTAGACAATAGATTTGGAGCACCACCTTTCATTTTGAAAGACCTGTAGATTATTGAAGAATTATACTGCAGGTCTTATAGCTGTTGTGGGGACCATCTCTTGGAAGTATTTACCAGCGTGGGGACTTAGCAAATCAAAGGGGTGAATATCGATTTCTTTTATGAGTTTAGAGAGCCATGAGACATACAATTCGGTGATCCTTATAATATAAGTTGAAGTTGTGGTGGGAATTAAAATAACATCGAGCTGAACACTCTAATCACCTATTTCCAATCATTGTTAAGGAGATTGCTAAGAGGGTTTCCATCGCAATCATTCTTGCAGATATCAAAGGTCAACCATGTTGGCGTTTCAATTTGCACCTCTGGGAATGCGTATTGAAAACGGACAGTTATGCACAGTTAGACTGCTCTTCAAATTAGGAAGGGAAGCTCCCTCTTTGCTGATTATGCATAAACAAAAATACTAAACTAATTTCCAATCTTTTTATTCTCAGCTTGAGAGCACAAGGTTATTAAACTCTTTGCGTCGTAGCTGAGGTTTTCTCTGGTTTCATAACTTCAACTACAACTAAGCCTAAACTAATGACACTTCTAACTTCTCAAGTAAATTTAGAGCAAGAGGGTTAGAAGTAAACAAGGAATGTTTGATTAATACAAAACTTAGATAAACTTGTTTCCAAAACACATCCGAAGACTCATTGTACTTTCAGATGTAAGCTGAAATAAAGTTCATGAAAGCAAAATATAAAATAACAACACTGAAAGATTTTGAGACTATGGATCAAAGCAAGGTAGGCATAAGATTTATTTCCTCAAATTCCAACATTAATAACACATCTGAGACAATAGATTGTAGCTAAAATATGCATAGAATTTACGATCAAACCAAATTACACTTGACAAAGTTGAACATATACTAAATAACAAAGTAGCAGGCCAAAATAAGCTCAGTGTTTTGTTATCACAAGCACGGTTAAGAAAATAATGAGCAAGGCTGCTCTTATTTATACA
>VDFB02130784.1:0-12754 GCA_007258455.2 Sequoia sempervirens
ATTGCTTTAGGCTTAAGTGTTCGGGAGCAATCTTCCTCCTCCATGTCATGATCTCAAAGAATGTAATAGAGCCATTGTATATCCTAGTCAAGGTATCTTCTATCTGTCTTCTTCACTTGTGGATCATCTTCAACGCCTTCTGCCTGATTTATAATGCCTCAAACCACTCCCATGGTTCGGTAGCCTTAGGAAAAGGAAGGATCTTGTCACTCACCAATCTATCTTTCGTGTATTCCATGATGGCCATGGTTTTCTGTAGCAGTAGGTCTGTGTCTCCTTTATCTTGCACCATTACCTACTTCATCCAATCCATCATCATTGCAGCATCCTTCCCTATTGATAGGATCTCCTTAATAGCTTCATTACCTTTTGCTTGAACCCCTTTCAACCAATTGGCAGTGGCAAGGGTGGAGGCCTTCATCCTTTCTAGCTCGGTGATAGTCTCCTAAGGCAGAGGGTTTGCAGCAGTGGAAGAAGGGTTAATGGATTGTAGGGGCTTCATTAAATCCTCCAAGCATTTCTTGAGATTTTCATTTTCTTTCTTAAGTTCCTGCTTGGTCTTCCTTTCTTTCCTCAATCGGTCCATAATAATTGTACTTGAGGCCTCATAATCTTCAATATCCTGCTCAATCGATGTAGGTCCTATATTGAAAGTTCGAATGTTGTAATCCTTCCTGACCACAAAATCTCTATTCTTGTCGGAAGCAGGGGTAGCGATGTGAATAACTTTGTTATGTGCTTCATCCCTTTCAATTCTCGAGATCACTCTAGCTTTCTTCTTGCCTCTATCTTTGCCAATCTTTGCCAGTAATTCATCCCAATTAGGCGGTGTGTCTTTTAATACAACTTGTTTTCTCTTGATTTCTATGCCTAACCATTCTGGTATAGTAGGGTCCAATTTCCCTTGACTCAACCCTGCTTCCCCTTGTTGAGCTCCTGCTACTTCGTCCTCCATACCTTGTCCTTCAGGGGTCTCATCCTTATTTCCTTCCTTCTCAAGCTCAGGTGATGGAAATTTTTCTGCTTCTCACTCCTTTGAGGGGGATTCGACCTCTACATGTGTGACTGGGGACTCTGTATGTGCAACCAGGGGAGACTGTATTGCCTTTTCAATTTTAGCTGCTGCAGTATAGAGGTCTCCTTCATGGAATTCCTCCCCTTCAGTGTCTTGATGTTCATCAACCTTTTCAACCTCGCTAGGTTCACTTCGGGTTTCATGAACTAGAGGAATGTCATCCTGCTGCACATTAAGAGAAACAACTGGGGGAAATTCAGCCTTAAGCACTCTATCCCTGGGAGAAGGGGTCCTAGACCTCCTCATATATACTTTGGCTTTCTCCTCTGAGCTTTCCATACTCACCACCGGTGGGGGAATTACTTCCCCTGCAACCTTAGAGCTGGCTTTCTCTGATAACTTGACAATTCTTTTCTTGTTAAGCAGAGGGGTATCAGTCCCAGGGTTCTACTCTTCAACCTCTTCCTATTCAGATCTTTTGGTTCTTGTCCTCTTCTTCACCTTTGGATTTCTTTTCTTTTCTGTTTCCTAGACTTCCTCTCCTTGGGAACTCTTTGTCTTGATTTTGGTTGGAGAGTCCAACTTACCTTTACCCTTAGGTTCCTGCTCAGCCAACTCTTCAGAAGTGGAGTGGGAATCCAGATCTCCCATCAGGTTGTATGTGCACTTTGCTCCCTTGTTCTCCAATTCCCATATTGTATTCTTGAGCCACATCCTGGTAACTTTGACAACTGGATCCATCAACTATTCTAGCTTGGTTTTCTCTTCTTCCAGCCAGTCCACATCACTAATTGGTTTGTCTTTTATTGTTTCATAGGCATGGTCCTGGATCAAATTTCCATCGTCTTCCAATTGGTCGAGAACTGCCTTTATATTGTATAGTCTAACTGCATCTACTAGAAGCCGAGAGAATTTCTTCTTCCTAACCTCGTATTCATCACTACAGTTGGCCCAATAGTCCTCCAAGTTTACCTTGTGGCTATACTCTCTGGTGGCCTTCCTTTGAGCTTCCCCAGTGATATCAAATTTGGACCTCTTGGAATGCAAAGACAAACCAAGGGTACTTATCTCTTCCTCCGAGGCTTGGGCATAAATAATGGAAGGACGTGCCTCTCTAGTGGCAATTCTCAAGGGGAAATCTGCACCAAATCCTATCTTGTGTTTGTCCTTCTTGATTATGGCATCAAAGTCACAATTTTCTCTGGTTACTTCCAGCAATAGAAGGTGATTGGTTGGATACCTTGGAAGTCTATATGGAGCCCTTTGGCAGGCATCAATCTGAATGTAGGAGAAGGTTGGGAATTGAATGAACCATGCTCCATACTTCTTGATGAGCTCTTTGGCTTGGTCTGAAATCTTGACATGTTTTTCCCCTTGAAGCATCCTAGTGATATACATGGAGAATGCATCATTTTCCCTCCTGTAGTTTTAACCTCCTAAGTGCAGTTGAGGGAAGACTTCATAAATGACATCCTGCCCAAAGATTCCCTTTATATCCAATCCTTTGTAGGGATGGAATCTTGCTAGCACATAGACCGGGTAGGACGTCATTGTGAAGGTCTTAGTCTGCAACACATTGGATAGTTGGTTGTGGAGTATTCTGCTAATCAACCCAGCCCAATGATAATCGATCAAATTCTTGTTCCATCCTTACAATGGCATGGCACATCCAATTTTTGAATACTCTTGCATTCCTTAACACAACTACCCGGCTAAGTAGTGTAATAGCACCGTAGTATTCTTTTTTGAACTTTATCCTGAAAAGCTGCTTGGGCAGTTTAGAATAATGTGATTTGGGCTTTTCTAGCTAGGAGTTGATGAGCTGTTGGGATTTCACGGTTTGCTCATCATAGTATCCCTTAGAGGACTCCATGTTGAATGCCACCACATGAGATCAATCAAGCATGTCGAAGGTTTGGGAAATAGCGATAGGGTTGAGATTCACTATTACTTTCCCCTGAGGACTGATAATCTTCTGAGTATCCTGGTCATAATGCCTGGCACACTCGAGAACCAACTCATAACATTGCAAGGTTGAAGGGAACCTTGCCACATGTGCCAAACCTGATTCCTTCATCCTCCTAGCCACCAGGGGGAGGTCTTTAGCTGCCATTCGCTCTTTGAACTCCTCATAATCCCATGATCCATTGTTTGTATCAGTCACCTCTGACTAGATTGATGTGATCTTGCTCTCGGGAATGCTACTTTAATTATCCATTTTGATTCTTTCTGCATCAGACATGGATGATCCAACTCCTACCTTGTCAGACTCGGCCTGCATTTATCAAGAAGAGCATCATAAAACCATAGAGAAGTAATATTAATTCATCAATACACCATTAAAATGAATCTCATGTAACCAAGGTTCCATTAAACCTCATTTGGGATGATCACAACAAATTTTGGGTTTCAAGGCCACCTGCAGAATCTGAACCAGAGAGGAATCCCGGGGAATCCCCGACCGATCGGATTCCAATGGAACAACCAAGAAATGCCTACTTAATCGTTAGACCTGAGCGTGATCAATCAATAAACCTCATGGGAAATCTAAATGTAACATAAAATAATCATCAAATGCATCGCAAGTTATAAATGAATCCAATTGTTTCATGTTTCATTACATCCCATCAAAGTTCAAGAAAATTCATGAGGGACGGATTTTCGCAATGAACGAGCCAAGGAGACTTCGGAAAACTAGGGAGACACCGGATTTTGGGGAAATCTGGACTCGGTGGAGATTCGCGGTTACAACAAGACTAAGAGTCAATTAGTGCATAAGTATGCCTTTCGGCCAAATAGATCTCATTCGGGAGGAAGTCATGACAAAAAGGACATGTCTTGCCAAATAATGATAAAGAAACCCGCATCAGTGAGAGATTTTCTCTTCGTGGTGAAGTCATGGTGAATTATTTTTGTCTCACTGACTATTGTGGTCTAAGTGAATACTTCGGTATGACTAAAGATTCTCGATGAGAGGTCTCATCGAATTTGAGATGTCCTGCCGACTAGTGCTTATAGAAAACAATTTCGGTATGACTAAGGGGAGTCGGGATAAGGTCTCAATGTTTTTCTTCAGTTTCACCGACTAGTGATATATCATAAAGAACCTTTGATGTGAGAAAGGTATTGTCACAACGAACAAATATAGGCCTAGGATGAGTTTTCAGTATGACGTCCTGCCGACAATATGTGGTCTCAGCGAAAGAAGATTTGAGCTTGCTAAGAAAGGAAGGGGTCGCCGTAGGGTCCTGGAAAATGTTAGGAGTCTCGCCGAAAGTGAAGGTTTTTGGCAAGAGTAATGATCTCGCCGAAATGTCTCAACGAAGCAACGGATGTCTTAGCGAAGCGAAGCAAATGGATATTGGTATGAACAACAGAGCCCGCTATGACTTCTTGTCGACTAGGGTTTGTCTTGCCGATGGCGCACATGAAATTAAGTGTCGATGAGAGACTCATCCCTTCGGGGTGAAGTCACGGCGAAAAGGACATGTCTCACCGACTAGCAAAGAGCTCGGCCAAACATGGGGTTTGCGTTATAGGTCTTGGCGAATGACTCTGGTCTCAGTGACGTAGCAATAAAACACATACATCAGAATGACTAACAGGTGGTCGGGGTAATGTCTTACTAAAATGACTTTGTCTTCTTGACTTTGAAGGGCACTTGGCAAGACACATGATATGTTTAGTGAAAGGTCTTGTCGAAAAGCGAAGGTCTCAGCAACATAAGGGAAAATTGGCCAGACAAAATGAGCCTGCTATAATCTCTTGTTGACCATATGTTGTCTCAGCAAAAGAAGATCTGGAAGGAATGGACTATCCTGAAGGGATGGAGAATTCTGGATAGCGACACAGAATCATGATTTTACCTAACACACCCAATTAGTCCCAAATCAAAAACACCTAGGCCTAGGGCAAGTCAGGCATGGACCTTCCATAAATTTTCTTTGTTTTCTAGGCCCACTCAAGAGCACACCTACGACAAATGATGATGCCCTAGGTCAAAATCCCATACACTCGCCATTAAAGCACAGGCGAGCTCAAGACTATGGTAACCCAAATGACGACCTCATGCTAGGAAAGGGACATCATGATTTTCAAGTAAGTTTATTAAAATGCACATAGGTTAACCAACTCAGGAACCACCTGAAGGATCATAAATTAATCGACCTCTACGTAACCCTAATCATGGAGCATCTGAATAATGCATAAAATTAAACCCAAAAGGATTTATAACTTCAATTCACTATCCACAATCATCAATCCAAAGCAAAACAAAGCGACACATACCATTATAAAGGAAAATCCAATCCCAGAACCAGCAAATATGAAGGAAATGGTGTCCACGAAGAGCAAAGGCAAAAACATGCTAGAAAATGATACCAAATCGACCAACTCTCAGTGAAATGTTTCAAAATATCAATCAAACACTCGCAAGAAAGTAGTTCTCAGCTCAACAATGGAAAATAGTAAGCATGATAGTACAAAATATTCCTGACACCAAGTTAAATACACCCCTCAGAGCACATGCGAAGCCATTAATGCACTCGACAAGACAACCAAAGAAGGATTTCGGAAATCCGACAACATAGTGGAATCCGGGGAAATCCGTTCCACATAGAAATGCATTGAGGCGAGGAAATCTTCAAACAACAGGGGTGGAATCACGAGTCCAAGTAGAATTAAAGGAAATCCGTTTAGGCGGAAAATCCCGGATCGGTGGAAAACACGAACCATGGTCAAAGCTAAATGTTTTCAATGGGGTGACACCTAGAGGAAATCGAAATAATACATTTAAACACATGTGCACGAATGGAAAACCTGAAATGAAAGGTTGTAAAACAACAAAGCGAACAAGAGGGTCCCTGCACAATGGACCAACCAATTAGGTTCAAACTTTCCTTTGTTGTCTTGATCCAAAATATTCTTTTGATTCCTCTTTAAGACTAGATCTCCTACCAAGAATGACTAAAATTTGATTCTCTTATTATAGCTCTACTTCAGTCGGTTTTGATATACTTTTAAGTGATTTAGGGAATTAAGACAACATTCATAAAAGAATTCTTGCTCATTCAAGTGATACACTATGTATTCTTCCTAAGTTATTAGGTTTTGTAGTGACACTCACAATGATGGGAGCTCAAGCTCAATAGGCAAGATGGCTTCTGATCCATAGACCAAAGAGAAAGGGGTTGCACCTGTAGGCATGTGGATATTGGTTCGATAAGCCCAAAGAGTGAGATTTACTTGTAGATGCTAGTCACACTAGCTTCATTCACTATTTTCTTTAGTATTTTTATGATAGTTTTGTTTGTAGCCTCAGCTTGACCATTTCCTTTGGGATAGTATGGGGTAGAGAATTGGTGTTGGATATTAAATCTTTGGGACAACTCTTTCACATCCTAGTTTTTAAAAAGGTTTCCATTATTAGAAATTAAGGTTTGTGAGACACCATAATGGAAGATTAGGTAATTCAAGATAAACTCGGCTATCTGCTTCCCTATTATGTAGTTCATAGAATGGATTCAACCCACTTAGTAAAGTACTCAATGGCAGTTATGATAAAATTGTGGTCGTTGGATGAGGTTAGAGTGATTTTTCCTATGAGGTCAAGTCCCCACTACAAAAAAGGCCATGGTGTGATCATTGGCTACAATTCTTGAGTTGGAGCATGAATCAGATCCCCATGTTGTTGAAACTAGGTACACTTCTGCACATACTGACAAGCTTCTTTTTCCATGGTTGGCTAATAGTACCCATCCTCAATATTTTCTTAGAATTTTTCATATTGTTAGAATGTTACCTACATATGCCATCATGTACTTCTGTTAAATTAGTTAAGGATTCCTATTGGTTAAGACATCATAGTAATGTCCCTTCAATGCTTTGACAACAAAGGTTATCACCTAGGATCACAAATAAGGATGCCTTTTTAACAAAGATATTTTTAAGGTTTAGGGTAATATCTAATGGAAGGGTTCCTCTGTTAAGGTAAGTAAAAATGTCATGGTACCACTAGGATCCCAGACCAACAATGACACACATGAATTCAAATTTAGGGATTTTGAAGGTTGGTACGAGAAGTTGTTCTACCAAGAATTCACATTGGAGAATTTTTTTTCCATGGCATATGTTGCTCTATTGTTCATGCAAGGACTCTGCTCAAAAGTTATGTCTATAAAAAGGTCTTTGAGATTCTCCACCATCTTCTTGTAAGTAGTGAGCTTGTCATCTTTAGTTTGATAGTCATCATTGGCTTGGTTGATAGCCAGCTATGAGTCTCCATAGACTTTCATCTCTTGAATCTTCCAATGAACTACTATCCTAAGTCCTATGATTAGGGATTCATATTCAACAATGTTGTTGGTACAAGAGAATGATAACCTGTATGAATTTTGCATGCAATCACCTTGGCGGGTGATGAAAAGAATGTCTGCCCCTGATCCATGTTGGGTGAACAATCCATCAAAGTACATCTTCCACTAAGCTGTGAGATTAATATGGAACACTAATTTTGTTGGAAAAATGAAAAAGAATGGCTAACTATATATTTTTTGTTTTCATTAATGTCACCTTGTTACACAAGTTGTGATTGCAAGACTAATTCATTGTTTTATTTGATATTTTGGTCCAATATCTCAACTGGTATACAATTTACATCCTCTGGTATTTTGGTCCACAATCCTCTATGGTTGATTGTTATTCCTTACAATTTTTGGAAATAGTTTATGCATGTTGGAAGCATGTATTTTCATAATCTCTCATGCATAGGTGATCATATGGCATATTGACATTATTCTATTAATTTCATTTTGGTATTAAGCCTATCTTTGGCTAATCTCATGGATAATTGGTGTTATGGTGAATTAATTTTTTTATGCAGATATTTGTGTGACCTATGTTAGGTCTATGATGACATAATGTAGTGTGCTACATGTTTTGATTTATTGTTTGGAAATATTTTGTGAAAGGTCGAAGCTAATAGTTGGAATTTTTAGTAAATAAGGATTCCATCTAATTAGGTTGACCTAATTGATGCTTGTGAATAGGTCAGATATACATGTCAGATGGTTTTGAATATTATTGTGTGATAAATTGTCATGTCAAGAAGTGAAAAAATGATGAAGTGTGTTAAGTTAGTCTATTGAGCATCACCAGAACTATATCAACACTTTTTAGGTCCACTCTTATTATTCATTCTGGCTTTGAAGCCAATTTTGTTTTGTAATCTTTTTGTAGGTAGTGAGCCTCCTTGTGTAAGCAATGAGCTTTTGTATCCGAACAATGGGTCTTATTTTGTGTAATGAGCCTCAATATATTCGGTTTTTTATATTACTTTATATTCTGATTTAATCCTCACCGTGGTTTTTCCATCATTGGTTTTTCAACATAAAATTTGATGTTCGTTATGTTGATTTTTCTTTCTATTATCTACATTTCATGTTCATACTTAATAACTGAATAGTGCGGTTGTGAAGTTGATAAGTGTGTGAAGTTTTTTTTGAATTTGGTAACAACTAATTCACCCCCCTCTCAGTTGTCTTGTGCCTTTTAACAATTGGTATCAGAGCTTTAATTCCTTACTGAAAAGTTGAACTACTTGAGGAAGATCCTAAAGGTTGAATAAATGGATGGAAAAAGAACTTTGAGTTGCACTTGAGGATCTTGACAAGGTTGAAAGTGAAAACAAATATTTGAAATTAAATCTTGATGAGGTAAATGAATGTATCCATAAATTGAAACATAAATTAAATAAATTCAAACAAAGACATAGAGAAGTGAGTGAGAAAATAAAACAATAGATTATCAGATTGAAAGTGCTAGTGGAAGAAAAGAAGAGAATTGAAGAATGTCTGAATAAAATGGTGCAGAGAAAGACTAATGAATGCACTAGACTTGAACAAGAGGTGGTGAACTTGAAAGTAGAAATGGAGAAAGAAAACCTTTATGAAAACAATTTCAAATCTAGCTCTGACAAGCTCGATGAGTTGATTGCAAGACAAAAACCAAGTAAAGACAAAGGTGGCTTGGGAAATGAAATAGGTGAAAGCTCAAAGGGTAATCAAAAGACTCAAGACAAAGGGAAGCAAAAAAGAAATTCAAGGAACTTTGCTAGAAAACCACCTATTAGATAGCCAAATGCTCAAAGGTATCCATCTTTCAATGGTGTTTTCTTTTCATGTAACAAATTTGGTCACAAGGCAATAGAGTGTAGGAGTACAATGAATCATTTTTTTTGTTCCTTCTCTAGATAATGTTTCTCATTCAATAAAATTGAACATAAAGCTACTAAATGAAGATCTTGGGTGAGAATTATTAGTCAGGTGATGATTAATAGGTTTAATGGAGGAAGAATGAATCAATATTTTGATGGATATTACTATGCATGTAACAAGTTTAGACACAAAGAAAATAAATGTAGATCAAGGGTTAATGGAGGTCAAAAAAATCAAAGTGTTTTCTTCTATAACTACAACAAACCAAGACATATCTCAAAAGTTTGCAAATGTAATAAGGGAAAGTAGACCACTCTAGTACAAAAGAATGAGCCAATGAAGAAAATTGACAAAGATGAGGTAAAGCTAGAAATGAATAAGATATGAAGGAAGAAAGAAGAATATCCAGAGACAACAAATGTTTCTATGCCCTCATCTAGTGCAGATAATTCCTCTAGGAATTATACCTAGCATGGTCTTAAGGGGAGCATTAATAGAAATATGTACAAACCCCCTAGATGAATGGCATGTTAGAATTTGGCATGAGGTTAAGTTGTAAATAATGAGTAGACAGAGGTTATGAAAAAGAAACTAAAAGAAAAATTATAGGAACATTCTTTTGTGAATTGATTTAGCATTTACAGTGCAGAGAAATAATGGTTTTATCAGCTTTTTGAAGTCTATCACATTTAATGTGAATTAGGGAAAACTGATGGTGTATAACGTAGAATTCATAAGTATTTTTTATCACTTGTGCACTTGAATATTTTGAAAGAAGTCTTGGAGCAATCTTGAAGTGATTTGAAGCAATTCTAAGGTAATTGAAGGAATTATTATGGATAATTAGGAATTATTTCTTAGTGTACAAAGGGGAAGAAGGGAAAAGGAAGAAGTCTTGATTGAACAATAATGAATTCAAGAAAGATAAGCACAATGATGGATAGAGGATTGAGTGGAAATATTCCATTGAAGTTGAAGGGTGTTGAATTGGAATAATTTGATCATAGGAAGATGAAGGAAATGGAACTAGGGTTGAAGACAAATGAATTGTAGATCATTAAAACCCTAGGTATGTATTTATGGGGAGAATTTCCTTGGTTTTTAGAAAAATAATTGATCTTGTTCCTATTAAGTCAATTCAAGAATAGAAACATTATGTTGGACAAACCTTATCTGATCACAAAGGAAGCAATCAAAGATGTTACTAGTTTAGGCAATGTTGGGGACCTCCCTGGGAAGAAAACCATGAAATACAAAGATGTGGAGGAACTTATAGGTATTAACAAAGACCCTCAAGCTCTATTGATAAATACTATTGTTGATCCTACTATAAGGTATGTTGTGTATGACATCTCTTATAAAATCTATTTTAGAAATCATGAAGGTTCAAATTCGGCCATTGATGTATACCTTGCACATATGATGGTTAAGGAAAATAAGCAATATGATTTTTGTAGCCTATTACTAAAAAACCTAATTGATAATGTATGAATGTCTTTGGTTGAGGGATATCCTTTTCGGTTTGGGTCTTTGGTCATATGTTTGATATTTTACTTTATAAGCTTCCTACTAGGAAGAGAGAATGTTGAGTGGGAATCTGGCATTCATGTCAGAAAACTTTATAGGGATTTGGAATCATTGGAGGAAAATGCAAGTGTTTGTAGAACCTATTTTGCATCCCTAAAGACAAATTTGTGCTTCGGTATGTTTGTGCCTAGTCATTTTGAAGAGGGTTCCTCCTTTGGAAAGAAAGAATTGGAAGTTTTCATTGGTTAATCCCCTCTAGAATCTAAAAGGAGAATAATATCATAAAAGATGTTATTACTATCTCAAAAGAAAAGAATAATGGAGAAGAATTTCTATCTGGGGCCGACTCCTTTGATCCAAAAGATATACGGATGATGTTAGATAGAGATGAGATGAAGAAGGTTCATGAAATATGGACTGAATTCTCTCTAATCAAGAGACTTAAGCTTGATGATGTATTGATTGACTATCTACTCAATAGGGGTATTTCAATTTCAGATGTGTCTAACTCATTACCGAATGATCTGGTAGAAGTTATTGAAGAAAGAACATTGTTTGAAGGACTTGAAGGTCACAAGTTTGAAGCTATGATTAAGAGAAGATGTGTCAAATATAAACAAGTGTTATCTAAAAACATTAATGAGACAAGAGAATGCATCAAGAAAATATCTAACATCTATAGGTATTGTCTCCAGTGGCCAATAGCTATGATAATTTTAGAAGCAGAATTGAAGCCATTGAATTTGAGATAAATTATATTGGAAAGAGTTTTGATTTCTTAAAAGAAAAGAATAGAAAATAGAGAATAAAAGTTGGTGAATTGCAAGCATAGTGTTTGATTTCTTAGAGACAAAGAGAAGACTTGGTTAAAATCTTCTAGTTGGTTAAAGAAATTTTTGAGGTCTGGTTGGATCATCTCTCTAGAATACTCTTTAATGCAGAAGATTGTGAACAACAATGTCTATCTTTGGACCAGACATCCTCTTTTACATCGTTATCTTTATTGGATGGTATGAGTGCAAGGATGAATTTAGTTGTGCTTGCTTGGAAAAGGATTATTTTGATCATAAAAAATTTCATGTAAAAAGTGTTATTTTCACTTGAATGTTTGAAATGGGGAGTTGGAATTCCTTTGTATATACAATGTTACCATGTACATACATTTACATCCTATTTTTGGTTTCCCTTTGCCATTGATGTCAAAGGGGGGGAGAGGAATAAAAAGGGGAAAGAATACTGAGATGATAAGGGAGAGAATATTGTGGCACATGTTGCCATCAATGACAAAGGGGGAGATTGTTGGAAGAATGAAGAAGAATGGCTAACTATAAAAAAATTTGTTGTCATTGATTTCACCATGTTATACAAGTTGTGACTACAAGGCTAAGTCATTGTTTGATCTAGTATTTTGGTCTGGTATGTGAACTGGTATATAGTTTACATCCTCCAATATTTTGGTCCACAATCCTCTACAATTGATTGTTGTTGCTTGTGGTTTTGGGAAATAGTTTATGGATGTTGGAAGCATGTATTTTAAAAATATCTCATGCATAGGTGCTTGTATGGTGTATCAATGTTATTCTATTAATTGCATTTTGGTATTAAGCCTATCTCTAGTTGACCTCATGGATAATTGGTGTTATGGTGAATTAATTTTTTTATGTGGATATATGTGTGACCTATCTTAGGTCTATGTCAACATGATGTAGTGTGTTACACATTTTTATTTATTGTTTAGAAATATTTTGTGAAAAATTGAAGCTGGCAGTTGGTATTTTTAGTAAATATGGATTACATCTAATTAGGTTGACCTAATTGATGCTTGTGAATAGGTCATATATATTTTGGATAGTTTTGAAGATTGTTGTGTGTGATAAATTTCCATGTGAAGAAGTGTGAAAATGATGAAGTGTGTTAAGTTATTCTATTGAGCATCACCGAAACTATATCAATACTTGTTAGGTGCACTCTTATCAGTTCATTTTGGTTGTGAAGCCAA
>VDFB02130785.1:0-104986 GCA_007258455.2 Sequoia sempervirens
GCCTAGGATATCACCCAGGCCGACTTATATAACCCTATATAAGCCCTAGGGTGAGCTAACTAACTAAATAATAATATAATAATGATAATAACTTAATTAAGAGTTAAGGTAGCCACAAGTTGACAACTCATAACCCGATACATAGTATAAGGATAAGGGCATAACATACATTTGATTTAAACAAAGGCCCAAAATGAATTAAAAATATTTTATTATTTTTTTGTGGGCCTCCACATCACTCTTAGGCTTAAATGAGAGATTTTGGTCTACAAAATAATAGATTTTCAAGCTTCTTTATGGTGTATGACAATTGCACGTTATTAGTGTTGACTTTGCAAGAGTTGAAAGTAGTTTTCAGCCATTTCAATTAGAAAAATAACATGGTATTTTATGATAAAATCAGGAAAAACAATATTTAGGATTTCAAGCTCCATTTGTACCTTTGAAGGTGGTGTTTTTGTCCCAAGATGGTTTTTGTTTTTGTTTTTGTTTTGTTACAACAGTTTTAGTTGTTTTTGTAGTCACAAAATTGCAAGTTTGCAACATATGACGAAAAATATTTTGGTCTTATTGGGGCAGCCTCCTTTTTGATCTTAATAGAAAGCCAAGGACTTGTTGCTTCTATCAACCACTACAATCTTGAGACAAGGGAGATAGGTGCATTGATTGCTCAAGTTCTTTGCAAGCTCAAGGGTAACAATATCTATAATGTATATGATGAATGCATTATCAATGTTATCATATTATTATTTGATTTTTTTTTAATATTGTTAAAAGTTGCCTATTTTTTAATACTATTCCTTTTGACATTCCCTAAAATGGCCTCAAAATAATTGTCCCCAAAATGCATCCCCTTGTCCCTTACTATCCTTGTCTTGGAAACTTGGTGGAACATAGGCTTATATTTGGAAATATTTGTGAATATTGGAAAATTTAAATTTTGTGAGTTGTGAGTTTCTACATGAGTAGGCAAATGAGAAATACCAATTAGATGTGACTATCTTAAGATAAGTGGTTAAAATTTCGTTAAGTGAAGGTGCACAATGGTGAATCTGTGTACCTCAAATAGTTGTAGATGTGTTGACATTTTAAATGTTATAAGTGTGGTCCAATGTGAAGATGCCCTATACAATGAAATCTTGTGGCATGTGGTTGTAGTCTTGTCCTTAACCATTCTTCACGAGATATATGTGTTAGAGAAGGTAAGAGTTTGTTTAATTTGGGTATTTAGAGAATGAATTGTAGAGTGAACTTTTAAGTTGTCACTAAATTGCAAAGCATGTAATGGCATTAGGCATAGGGACAATGTTCTTGACAATTGGGACAACAAAGAATTGTTTTGTACATTGGTTGGGGGCATGTAGTTTTTGTAAATAGCTTCAAAATTTATATAGTATATGTTTGCAATTGGCAATATCTCTTCTACTTGTGCAATTTTTTTTTATGAATATAATTAGAGATAAGATGAAGACATATCCCCATAGAAGAAAAGAGTCTTGAAATTGGTTGTATTTTGATATGAAAATGAAAAACAAATTATGGGAAATACTAGTTTTTATAGTTATGAGAACATAATATATGTAATGAATTTAGTTTAGTGGTACCTAGTTAACACTATGTTTATGTATTTTAAGTGAGAATTCAAGTATTTGTAGATAAAAGTTGTTAGTCTATAACAATGACACTATGCAATTTGTTTTGCAAAGAAGCATATGAATTAAAAATTAATAATAGTTACTAAAAACTAAAGCAAAAGTAGAGAACAAGTAGTTTAGCTTGACAGTTGCAATTAACAATGCTTTTAACTAATCTACTGCTTATTTGACTGTTAACATAATGATAAATATTGATTGATTAGTCCTCAATTCTTTATCAAGTGGATTTTGTTTTGATAAGATAATTGAATAGGTAAATTTGAACTCTTTGCTCTATAGATTTTGTTTAATTGTAGTGAACAAAGTGGCAAAGGTTTGAAATAGGTAAACCCTAGAATATAGAAAATGCATGTGTTTGGTTGTTACTAAATATTAAAGAAACACATGTCAAGCATGGGTAATATAGATAAATATAAACTTACCTTTGATTTGTTGACATTCACATGTTTGTCCTTTATTTGAAGAAAAAATTGTTTATTAAATCTTTGTAGGTGTTAGAATTGCACCATTTTTTCTACTTACATACATGTCTTCATTTAAGAGTGCAATTTGATTGTTGTATATACAATGAATTAAGCCCCTTAGTTTTTTCTCCCCAATTTTCACCACAAAACCAACACAAGCACCAAGGATTAGCATTAGCTCCCAAAGATAACCAACTTAAAAGTAACCTTCACCAAGAATGTTCACCAAGATCCTATTGAAGGTGAGGTAATAACATATGGTGATGGGATTGTGAGCAAATAATTGAACTGAAATACAATGCTGGAAATGTAAGAGCAGGTAGTGATCCAACCATGAGAATTCCATGCTACCACTTGTTTAGTGGGGGGAAATAATTACAATGAAGAACCATTCATCTGCTAACAACAAGCATCCGCTTTTTAGTAGGCATCCACTAAGCAGTGGGGATTCTCCACTTAAACAATGGGCGAAAAATGAGAGTTACAATTGTTTATTCCTCCACACTGATGGTAAACCATCCAAGGGTTACAATGTTTGCATGCAATCACAAAGTAAATGCAGAAATATTAATGACTGAAATAGTACTACTATTTTCAGCTTTACAATGAAAATTATCTGCAAATTACAAAGTGTTACAATTGTATAATCAATGCAAATGATGACAGATGATTTCTGATTACAAATATGAATGAACACACCCAAGAAATATAGCAAATAATGGAAATAACCATGTCTAATAAATAAGACCAACAAACTGAAATACTTAGACCAACAACTAAAATTTCACTAAATTGTTCATATCTTCATCCAAAATGCTCCTATCTCCTCCAAATTGAATGCACATGAAACTAGAGGCATAGACATCCAATAAATATTGCATAAATTGGAAGTGATTAAGTCTGATATGAAATGCAAGCAAACTGAAATACAGTCTAGCAACTGTGCAACACACCAATAAGCTCATTTCTCTTTCAAAACTCCTATGAAGCACTCCAAATTGAACTCTTAATTTCCCATTGACAAGGCAACCCACAACAAAGCATAAATAATATCCAAAACAACCTCCAATGAAAGGCACAAAATCCAAAGCTTGGTTATTGAGGAAGTACGACCCAAGAAGGAAGGGCGATTCATCTATGAAAAAACACACTTCAAAATAAAATCTAATAATTTGCAAGAGGGGTCGCCATAAGCATAGAAATGGTTTAGTTCAATACCCACGAGCCAAATAAAATCTCATAACCAACTATGATTGAAAATCACTTACAACCATGGATGAAGCAACAAACATAAAACTGATAAAAATCACCAAAATATCCAATGATGAAGCTCAATAAGCACTTTTGAATGAAGCACACTCCCAATTGACCATCAAGGGAACCATAGTTTCATGCCTGAAGAATGGTGTAAATGCTAAGCTCCCCCTTAATCGGGTTCTGAGATCAATTCAACATAACTTTACTATTCATCCCTCCATCCCCAACTCCAAATCGATGCAAGTCTTTATAGCCATTCAAGAGTAAATGAACCATCAATAACTCCTCCAAGAAACCCATTCATTTTCCTCCTTAGGACACCACCTTACATTCATGCACTTTTTGAAATATTAAAATATTCTTTCAACTTCTCAAATTGGCGTCTACCTTAAAGTTGCATCAATAATGTATTAAATAAATCATTTAATGCACAAATGAGTTCGACCCCCTTAATGGCCCCTCATTAAAACAACACAAAGTAATTGCACTAGGCGTGGGGTACAATTGCTAGACATAAAATTTGACTAAGTAAGAAACTCAATCCCAAGGGTGTAGCCAAGAGTGATGCAAAGATTGAACTGGAGGACTGCCAAATATAGCAAATTGATAATAGCTGAGCCGGACCTAACTGATAATGCAATCACTGCCACAATTAGTCTTACTATAAATAGCATATGAAAAAAATAGTAAGTTCACTTCAACTCAACAGAAAGCCAAATTGATCAGCCATACTGAACTGCAGATGATTGAGCTGCTGCTAGAATGATACTGCTAAAAATAGACTTACCAAAAATAGTAAACTACTATAAATAGTAAGTTTGCAAAACTTCCTTTGAACACCAACTGAGCAGTATCATGACTTACTATAAATAGTGAGTGTTTCCAAATATTTATTGAGCACAAACCGGGTAGCCATCATGACTTACTATAAATAGTAAGTGCCCAGAAATGTTGTAAAATTTAGATGCATGTCACACCACCTTAGAGGTCTCAAAAAACCCAGAAACCATTCTTGCATGCAAGGTATCAGTCAAAATTGCATGTCATTATCTTAACATGCATGATACCTCATCTTGAAGCTCTCTAAAAACCCAGAAAGCTCCACCAGACATGCGTTGGAAAATCCTACATGCAAACCTTCGAAATTGCATCTAAAAGTGGAAACCCTAATTTTACCATAGTTGACCCTACGGGCTTCCGGAAATAGGTTATCAATCACAAAAGAGCGTATGGATAAAATGGGGACATTACAGTCCACCCTTCCCAAAATTGCTTGTCCTCAAGCAATGCCACAACACTCCAAACTGATTCCACCAAAACATATAGTATCCTGGGGTCTCATGTCCATCTTTGAAAAACCCCACCATGTTGTTGCTGCTCCACTTTGATCATACAAATATAACCAATGATCCAAAACGGCACCAGTCTTCCTTCGAACTAGGAAGAATTGAAAACATAATCCTGCAACATCACTTGCCAAGGAAACTTTGTGGAACCAAAAACAACCATGTTGATGACTAGCATGTTATAATGCTCATGGAAGAATATTCTGATCAACTGCAAAAACACCTTATCAACATTGTTCCCCAAAGCATCAAATTGAGTCACAACAACAAATGAGACTCCCTCAAGAATCTTTGCAAAGAAAATAATAGATCTTTGCAAAAATTCTATAATCACAACCTCATAAATCCATAAGGATGTACAATGCCTCCTTTGAAGCAAACTAATATCACTGAAACAACTCCAAGAAATCTTCACATAATTCACTTCAAGAGTCTCAAATTGATGAATCAAATCAGCTAATAGTTCACTGCCCCAAATAATAATGTATGAGATAATACTAAGAAATCCACTATTTATCAACAAAAAACAACCCATACATGAATTTTGACCATACTGAATCATTCCCTTGCTCATTCAAGGCAGAAATTCAGTCCAAATAGGAGACAAAAAGACTTGAAAATGAATAAAACAACTACCTGATAGGTCTGAAATAATCATCTTGGGATCTGATTTTCGAAAAATCAACATCCGAGAAGGTAAGCAACAACTGCAACATAAAAATTTCTGATCAAAATAGGCATAACTGCTCATGAACAAGGCTGGTGGCACCTTCAACAAAGGTCCCAATGCCACCACAAACCATCTTTTGATCACATTTCCTTCCCCGAACACCGATTTATGATCAGAAATAATGAACCAATGATTAAAAAAGAAGGTAGCAACAATCATAGAACTGAAATTTTGGCACTTATCTCTCCAACAAACCTTCTTTTTATGCATACTAATCTTCATAAGAATATACTTGGGACACCAATTATTGATTCTCAACTAGAGACATTTCCCAACACACATGAGTAAATGATCACAACTTCATTTTGAATTTATTGTGCTGGTTTATACTCAGAATTTTCAATATTTCCTTTTTTCCAAATAATGCCAGGATCCCAAACCATCAACACTAAAGAACCACTTCTCAAATGGAGAACTATTCTCAAATGAATCCTTTGATTTATGTGTTCCATCTAAATAGACACTTTTTGAAACTCCAAGAAGTACTCAACAAACCTAAGTTCGTTGAAGAAATTGAATCCAAAATCTCGTGTCATAAATTCCCGAAAAGATTCCATGAATCCTTCATCATATTCAATTCTAAAATCAATTATTCTGAGAGAAGATGGTGATGTAATAAAGTTTGATGAGAACCTCACAAGCATCCACATCAAATAATGAATAAAATCCTCATCAGTACACCAATCAACTCTTTGTTGTTGATAAAAAAGAATGTCTTTATTTCTTTGTGATCCTTGATTTTCCATTCCTTGCTAGATGGATGTACTAGAAGCAACAGTAGATTCATCTTCATGTAACTCATGTACCACCTCTCCATTGTTGGAAGACAAATTGGAATTTCCTCCTTGTTCAGTAATTTCTGAAGAAATTCCCTCTTCATTCACAAACAAGGGATTTGTGTGAAGCGCATTAGTACCCACTTCAAATAATGGATTATCAAAGGCCTGAAAGGATTACAAATGTGAAACAAAATGCTCTGTTCTTTCAGGACAACGTTTTAGATCATAGGTTTCTTGAATGAAATCAAGCTCATCAAGAATTTTTTGAAGCACTTATGCTCTTCCTTTTTCCTGCTCCCATGACATTTGAACAGTAGAAATTCATGTTTCTGATTCAATTAAAGCCTCATGCACTTCCTGTAACTTGGTTTTAGTAAGCTCGTTTCACTCCAATGCCTTGTTAGCAATTTTGGCCACTTTGTCTTTATCACGAATAATGTGCAAAAGACTTGATTTGATTTCCTCCAAGGAAAACTTAATGGAATTCATATCAATAATGGAAATGCAACATACATCAACCCCTCTTGGCACGTCATAAATCAAATTTTCTACATGTTGATGAATTTCATTAAGCTTTGAAAGAACTTGAATTCCCCTTTCAACATTTTGTGAACTTGAACTGCAACCTTCATATGCTGGCTGAGGTGATGTAGTGCAACTTTGATGGATAAAGATTTCAAAAATCCTTTGAGTTGTACTCCTTAACTTGTCATGCATGTGATGGAAAATCTTCGTCATCCTATCCATAGTTCCTTCCAATTCCTTAGTTCTCTACCTTAGCTTGGATTCAAGTGAAGAGAAATATGTTTTATAACTATTGGAAGCTTCTCCTTCCATGTTGTCTTCAACACATGATTCAAGGGAGTCGGTCAAACCAAATTTTAAGTGGGAAGAGACTTCAACTTCCTCTTTCTTTTTCTCATCTTTGACTTGTTTTCCAAACCAAAATCCTTCAAAATTGTGGAGATGAAGAAGCAACTCACTGGCTGAGCGGGTATCACCTTCTTCTAACTGAACTTCTCTTTCATTTGGATCCGCACTTATGGCCTCTTCATAAATTTCCATGTCAACTCTTGTTTCCTTACATTCTTCAGAAGAATGCATGGGTACCTCATGTGACTCACTCACATATATGTCTTCTTTATGTTCTTCTATAGAATGCATATGTTCTTCTTGAGTCTTCATAGCTGATGATGTCTCAATATCCTCTTCAACCGTGTACTTGGACATATACACATTTGAAGGTATAGACCGAGTTTCATCCATAGGAACATTGGAATTGAGCATTCTATTTATTTCTTCATTTGTTTGATCTTCATTATGCTTTGTCCTCATAAATGACTTCAACTGTTCTTCACATTGACTGAAAATTTCATTGATTAACACATCAACAGTGGGAGAAATATGCTCTTCATGTTCATAAGCATCCATGAGAAGAGATTGGACGCTTTCTTGAAGATTATTAGCGTCTTTGATGGTAAGAATTAGAACATTCATGACAGCTGCGAACATCCTCTCTTCTTGCTCACTCCATGTCGAGGTGAAGAGATAATAAAACAAATGATAAATTTGATTTTGCATCTCCAAATCTATCAATAGGATGCAAGTTCTAAGTTCTGAGAATGTATTTAATATAGTAGCCCTTCTTGGAAACAAATCACTTCCAGTTTCATCCAAATCTTGAAAACTCTCCACTATCATATTTAAAATGATCTTCATGGTTTCATCATCATAGGGCACTTGGGTACCACAATTCTCATCACTTCAATGAAGCAAGAAGTAATCAACAGCTTGGTTTCTTCAGCAGGATGCCTCAACCGATAGGTATGATTCAAAGAGGCCACTGTAGGTGCTAATTCCAACTGCATTATCTCAAAAGGTGATTGCTAGCTCAAACATTGTTCTAACAAATGAAGTATGTTCACTTTAACTTCCCTTGATTGAAATTATTTTTCGAGTCTTTTTCCTGCCATATAAAGTGTTGTTGCCAAACTTTTTTCAACATCGAAAGCCATGATTAAATTTGAAACTTAACTCTGAAACATCCAACAAGCTGCAAAAAATTTCTTAGTTATGATAAAATGCTAGGCACAAGAACTAAACTGAATTTTTTTATTGCTAGATTCCACAGGATGGCAGGTTCGCAAGCTCTGATACCACTGAAATAGGCCCCTTAGTTTTTTTTTCCCAATTTTCACCACAAAACCAACACAAGCACCAAGGATTAGCGTTAGCTCCCAAAGATAACCAACTTGAAAGTAATCTTCAACAAGAATGTTCACCCAGATCCTATTGAAGGCGAGGTGATAGCATATGGTGATGGAATCGTGAGCAAATAATTGAACTGAAATACAATGCTGGAAATGTAAAAGCAGGCAATGATTCGACCATGAGAATTCCACACTACCACTTGTTTAGTGGGGGAAATAATTACAATGAAGAACCATTCATCTACTAACAACAAGCATCCACTTTTCAGCAGGCATCCACTAAGCAGTGGGGATTCTCCACTTAAACAGTGGGTGAAAAATGAGAGTTACAATTGTTTATTCCTCCATACTGGCAGTAAACCATCTAGGGGTTACAATGTTTGCATGAAATCACAAAGTAAATGCAAAAAATATTAATGATTGAAATAGTATTACTATTTTAAGCCTTACAATGCAAATTATATGCAAATTACAAAGTGTTACAATTGTATAATCAATGCAAATGATGAAAGATGATTTCTGATTACAAATATGATTGAACACACCCAAGAAATATAGAAAATAATGGAAATAACCAGGTCTTATATACAAGACCAACAAACTGAAATATTCAGACCAACAACTAAACTTTCACTAAACTGTTCATATCTTCATCCAAAATGCTCCCATCTCCTCCAAATTGAATGCACATGAAACTAGAGGCATAGACACCCAAGAAATATTGCATAAAATGGAAGTGATTAAGTTTGATATGAAATGCAAGCAAACTGAAATACAGTCTAGCAACTGTGCAACACACCAATAAGCTCATTTCTCTTTCAAAACTCCTATGAAGCACTCCAAAATGAATTCTCAATTTCCCATTGACAAGGTGACCTGCAACAAAGCATAAACAATATCCAAAACAACCTCCAATGAAAGACAAGAACTCCAAAGCTTGGTTATTGAGGAAGTACGACCCACGAAGGAAGGGTGATTCATCTATGAAAGAACACACTTCAAAATAAAATATGTTTATTTGCAAGAGGGGTCGTCATAAGTATAGAAATGGTTTGGTTCAATACCCACAAGCCAAATAAAATCTCATAACCAACTATGAGTAAAAATCACTTACAACCATGGATGAAGCAACAAACATAAAACTAATAAAAATCACCAAAATCTCCAACAATGAAGCTCAATATGCACTTCTAAATGAAGCACACTCCCAATTGACCATCTAGGGAACCATAGTTTCATGCCCGAAGAATGGTGTAAATACTAAGCTCCCCCTTAGCCGGGTTTTGAAATCAATTCAACAACATAATTTTACTATTCATCCCTCCATCCCCAACTCCAAATCGATGCAAGTCTTTATAGCCATTCAAGTGTAAATGAAGCATTAACAACTCCAAGAAACCCATTCATTTTCGTCCTTGGGACACTACCTTACATTCATGCACTTTTTGAAATATTAAAATATTCTTTCAACTTCTCAAATTGGCCTCCACCTTAAAGTTGCATCAATAATGTATTAAATAAATCATTTAATGCACAAAGGAGTTTGACCCCCTTAATGGCCCCTCATTAAAACAACATGAAGTCATTGCACTAGGTGTGGGGTACAACTGCTAGACATAAAATTTGACTAAGTAAGAAACTCAATCCCAAGGGTGTAGTGCCCTCCATTTGTGTTGTCCTTGTAATGCATTTCAACTTGTTGCGAGGTCAGGTATTGTTTGGACTTTGAGTGCATTTGATTTATTCTGGTCGATAAATGTTTATATCAATTACAACATTTAAATAGGATTATAAAGTTAAAAGGTATAGTGGTTAATTAAAAGAAAATAAATTATTAAATAAATGTTTTAATATAATTAGGGGTTATGAAAGAATAAAATTACATTGTTAATAGAAATAAATAAAAATAGAATATTGAAAGTTAATTATTATATTGAATATAATATAAATTTATAATAAAATAAAATACGTAGATAATAGTAATATAATAAATTAATTAAGTGTAAGGGAAGTTAGTATAGCAAATAATTTGAGAAATATTTTAAATACTGAAAATGAAAGCTGAACACGCAAAGAAATATTATTTCAATTTGAGGATTCAGTTATGGGAAGGTGAAAAGACTTTCGGTTGGAAATTCGTTCTTGATTTGTAACTAATCAAGAAAGAAAATAAGGGGGTTTTTGTTTCTCGATATAGTGGGGGGAAAGGAGGAGAAGGAGGTCTAGAAAAAAAAGCACAAAAAGACTTTGACAGCAGCTTCTCAGAATAACCTTTCAATACCAGGGTACAGGCAAGTGGCGAAGAAATGTTGCGCCAGTTACAAGGGTATGTTGTTTAATAGCAATCATAGTAGCAATCCTTTCATATGTGAATCTTGCATCTTTTATCATCTTGGTGTGCTCTTTCCTTAGATAATAGAGAAGATCTAGATTTCGAAGAATGTACAAGCAAGGTTTTGTTTTTTTTATATGGTGCTTTTCATGGTTTAGTGATTTGGCCGATACTTCTTAGGTTTAATGATTTTGGTTCCTCTGGTTTTATTCTGGGTTTTGTCTTAGTTGTACTTCTTTGTGGTGTATCTTAGTGGGATTCAGGATCATAAGATCCACGCCTTAGACTTCCATAACCTTTTTTTTTCTCTCATATGCATCGCTTAAGCCAATCATCTGCTCTTAACATCACATTTTCAAATGTGGAAGTTCAATCAATAATGCCTTTCAGATTTGTACAGTTCCTGCATTTTCCATACAAGGAAGTTGGTGATCAACTGCTTCACCTCCGTTCGTTATCCCTCTGTTCTTCATTCTGATATATGCTCGATGGAAGTCCCTGCTGCAATACTCGAACACAGGAGGGTGCGTACGCTTAATTAAGCTCCCTGATTTCCTTTACATCCTATTTCTGCCGTCAAACCTGAGTATAATAGGAAGTTTAAACGTTCAAATAATCCCTATGATTTTTGTATTAACCTGTCACACCCGCGCGCTGGAACATAATAGGAAGTTTAAAGGTTTAAATAACCTGCTTGATTCTCTTGTCAATCTATCGCAGTTGCTGCACTTGAAAATAAATATTGTTAATTGTGGTGAAGGTTAATTTCCAGATTCCAACTTGAGCGTGTCTCTGGAAACTCGCCAGCAAACAGAAATTTCTATAAAAAGGAAAAGTTGTACATTAATTCTCTTTCTTTTAGGTCGCGCATTTGCGCCTCACCTTTCTCCTTCCCTTCGGTTTCATGGATAGTGTGTGAGATTTGTTTATAATGCAAGTAGATGGCGATATTTCCAATTTCAATAGTCACTTTCTAATATACTTGGCAACCTGTCACAGCCGCAACACTTGAACATGGTAGGGTGTATAGATTTAAATAAACTCTCAGATTTTATTTATCAGAACCCCTAATGTTATGCGCAAGACGGTGGCTTCTCACGTCTTTTTGCAACCGTAACCATCTCAAACGTGGAGGAAACTTGGTTCGGGTGTCTTCTCTGATGCCGTCGATGAGCAGATTGTTCAAGTGAAGAAATTGAGGACCAATGAGCAGATTATTTAATTCTCTTGGTCTGTACAATGTTTCAAGCCTTTGCCTATTACCTCCGTTTAGTTGAAGCTGAGAGAAATTGATGTTATTGAATACAGTGTTTAGATGAGCTCCTTCGCATAGTCTGGTAATCTAAATTTATATAACCTCCCTGATACATGCACTTACACATGTTCGTTGCATTTCCCGATTTAAACTTTTACCTTCACTGCATTCTTTTCATTTACTATATGGTCTTTCCCTGTGTAATGCTTATCTGCCCTTGCAAATCTAATGGTTTTATGAAGGTTAATTCAGTTTACCAACTTTTACATCTATCATTCTTGCTCGTCATCTAATACTCGTATCTTTGCAATACTTAATCCACTGGTGTAAATGCCTCTTTCCTCATTTCGTCCATGACATATTATTCCTTGCCAAACTATATCCTTTCCGCCTAACTTCTTCACTGTCAATCTTGGCAGAATAAGAATATGAGCAAGGGGTTAGGGCTATCATGGAAAATAGCATTAAGTTGTTTATTTTTGGATCTCACTAATGGATGTTATGTGTTCCACCATAATTATACTCAAGTCCAAATTGGGGCGTCTCATGTGTAGTAATTATCTAAGTTGTAATGGTTGCTTTATTGTGATTTATGAGTACTTCTATCGAAATTAGGATTCAACAATATAATTGCATATGCATAAAATATATATATCTAGAAATATGAGACTCTTAATATAAATTGACAAATACCGGAATTGCATGTTTATTGTTTTGATTCAGTTAATTATTTGTTTAGGAAGATATTGTTAACACTTGATTGAATATTGTAATTACAATATCTTCTTGTTGGCATCATAGATTTACCTTAGATATATTGTATTAAATAATCGGGATATCATCATTATTGATTAAGGTAGATTTGTTAATAAACTAGGAAAAATGATTCTTTAGACAACATATCGATATAATTATATAATTGCTATAAAACCTTATCTTTTAATTATTATTATTGTTACCAATCCAACACTCTAACCTTGCTCCTTCTGTCTGAGGAAACATATGTTCTTTTAATCATTGTATCTAATTTAGAATGGAAAGATAGGTTAAAAGTTTTTAACGTGAGATTTAAATTATAATATAAAGAATATCTTGAATTTTCTTACATGTTCTCTTAATTGGTGATTTAATTTTATAGTGTTAATTTCATGATATCTTTTAATTGTTTTATATTTCTTTTAGAATGAAATAAATGTTATCTTAATATCTAACTCCTCGCATGCTTTTAGGTTGGCTAATGGATACTCTTGGCAAATAGGTAGAATAAAATATTGCTACAATTACTTGTGAATTATTGTGCCAGGGAATGAGTTAGGTAAATAATTAAAGTGAAAATGGTTATTTTGGATAGGTTGCTTAGTAAAATATTATTTAACAAAAGATTCTAATGGAATAAAGGTATTTAATTTTGTTGTAGATAGATGAACTGTGTATTTAGTTAATTTAAATGATACTGATTAAATGTTAAATGGTTTTAATTACCTTTTTGTTATCTAATGAGTTTGTGAATGATAATTATTGTCAAACTACTTTGTGAAATAATCCATTAGTGTCGTCACCTTAGTATTATAATAAAGTTGTAAATTATGGAACTGACATCTTAGTATTACATTTTAAAGTTATAATTCGTATTAAAAAAAGTTGATGGAGTTGGTTATCTTATAGATGATATAGTTATTGTAAATATAATTATTTGTAGTAAATACTCTCTTAATTAAATTAAGTGGATATGTTAAAATAAGTGGTAAGAACGTTGAAATAATGCTTAAATTAAAGGAAGGTCTTTATGGTTATAATGTGTGAGTAAATGTGTTTTAAACAAAGTGTTTTGATTACTGGTTTAAGTGATATTTAATTGTTTTAAGTTGGTTGTTATTTATGGGATATTTATGGAGATGTCTCGATGGCCTGTTCATTGTAAGTGTTTTAAGATAGTGTTCTTCAAGGTTGATGTGTTTGATGGTTTCCTTGTATGGAATTATGTGTGTAAAATGGGAACCCGTATTATTATTCATGATTGTTTTAATTTTGGAAGAGTATGCTTGGGAGTTAGTGTCTTGTGGCTTATAACATCAGATTATATCTTCATTCGCAATATTGCGATATCCTTAAATGTTGGAAATGATTGATCTTTAAAATAATGTTCTTATTAGATTGCTTAGAGTTACTTCTTATTGAATGAATGGTTATATTGTATTTGAATGTGTGGTTCATGGATTGTTTTGATAGACCCTTTCAATGTGACTTTTCCTGAGTTGATTTTTGAGTTGGAGATTTTCTCTCATTTTATTTATGTTGCTATTCGTTGGGAACCAGTATGTGTTCTTTTGTTCTTTACCTAAGTGGAAAATTGGTTAATGTTAACTTTGTCATGATTGATGGTTCTACTTGATGAGTCAAATTGAAAAGTTCTTTGAATTATGGGTATTCCGAGAGGAGAAAATAGAGGTTTCCTTTGGATGTCCGATTTAGTTCGTATCAAAGTTGTTGATGTTGTTTAAGGGAGTTGTTGATCTTATTTGAATTCAAAATAGTTCTTCAAGGTTTTGCTTTTATTGTTGTCAGATTTTCATGGGGAAACCCTAGTGTAACTTTTTTGAGAATCTTCCAGAGGCTTGTTTTTATGGTTGGTCGATGTTCTCTCTCTATGTGCCTTGATGTGGCAAGTGCCTTGATTTTTGGAATTTAAAAAGGGTTGTACATGAATCGTTGAAATTTTTGATTATGTATTTATGGCAAGATGGGTAATGCTTTGCATGCTGCTCTGTTGTGATATAATGTTCTTGTTATGTTGTACAACCCTTGGATTTTGGTTTTTTTTATGTTTTGAGTGTCTAGAGAGTGAGAGTGGCTCTAAGTGGGTGGTCGGCGCACAAAGGGGCGCCAGGATAGCCCTCGTTAGAGTGAAATTAAAAAAGTGATAATTAAAATAATTAACTAGGATTGGGTAGTAACACACTAAAAAGATAATTATTGCCTCGTCCGCCTTTGAGTGCTATCACAGACTAAAGGGGATTGAGAAGGCTGTGGTTGGCATGTTCGTTGCCTTGTCTTTGCGAAGGGTAACGGATCCGCATGAGCAACCCTATGGGGCGGCGCCTTGAGACAGGTAGTCTGGATAACCATAGATGGAGGCGGCTCCTAGCGCTCGGTTTTGTCTGGATAATTCGTTAGTAGACGGAGGCGGCGCCTTGCGTTAGTAGTAGTCTGGATAATCCATGTAAGCCATGCGATGACACTCTCCTCTAACACTCCTTATTATGTTGCTTCTTTGGAAACCCTCTGGAAGTGGTTCTTTGTCTTGAATTGATGAAACTTAGTTATTTGGGATGATTTAAGGTTTTACCCTATTTTATCTTTGGTGTACTTTGTGGTCTTGTATGATCTCATTGATATTTGACTTATGACCTTGTACTCTTATGGTACTGTGATATGTTGTTATTGTATTGTGTCATTGCGATTCAGAATTGTGTTATGTTTATTAATTCAGTTTGATTTGGAAGTGTTTTATGATCTTCCTTTGGATTACTTGTTTACTGGTCATTACTTTGAGTTATATGATGAGTTTTATGACTCTTGGATGTGGTTGGATTGTGTCATTGTAATTTCTGAGTGTTATGATACTTTTGTATGACGTTGAGTCTTGTGGTTCTCTGTTGGATGTTCTTGGTTGAGGTCTCTTTCTTGTTAGCTCCTAGCACGGGGGGTGGGTCTTCGGACTCACATGGTCGGGTGGAACGTGCTAAGCACCCCATTGGGTCCCCAGTCGAGGATCGAGAGGTGTGGATTGGTGCTGTTGTGGCAACTCCAGAATTGTATTTATCTTGGAACCAGTTATGATATTGTGCATCATGTTATCTTGTTGTATGGTTTCCGTTCATGATTGGAAACACTTTTGTATCATTGTACTTCTTGAACATTGTACTGTAATGTAATATTAGCCATGGTAGTTGTTATTCAATGTGTTATGTTAATCATGCATATGTTGTATTTATGTGCAGATGGCTTCTTATCAATGAATTTTCATGTATGTGTTATATTTGTTTACTTTATATCTTTGGATTTTATTCTTTATTGATGTTGTATGGATCTAAGTCGCGTAATGACTCTTCGTGTACCCCAAGGGATGTATGTGTTAATGAATCTATTTAAATGAAATTCATGTTATGACTTGATGTGTATTACATGTATGTTATGGTTACTTAAATAAAAAAAAAAATTGTGCTGTAATTATTGTGTTATTGTCCTTTGGGGTTCGCACGGCGGGGCGTTACAAAGGGCGTAGCCAAGAGTGATGCCATGACTAAACTGGAAGATTGCCAAATATAGCAAACTGATAATAGCTGAATTGGACCTAATTGATAATGCAGTCACTGCCACAATTAGTCTTACTATAAATAGAATATGCTAAAAATAATAAGTTCACTTCAACTCAAGAGAAAGCCAAATTGATCAACCATATCGAACTACAGATGATTGAGCTGCTGCTAGAATGATACTGCTAAAAATAGACTTACCAAAAATAGCAAACTACTATAAATAGTAAGTTTGCAAAACTTCCTATGAACACCAACTGAGCAATATCATGAATTACTATAAATAGTAAGTGTTTCCAAATATCTACTGAGCACAAACCGGGTAGCCATCATGACTTACTATAAATAGTAAATACCCAAAAAGGTTGTCAGATTTAGATGCATGTCACACCACCTCAAAGGTCTTAGAAAACCCAAAAAGACCCAGAAACCAATCTTGCATGCAAGGTATTAGTCAAAATTGCATTTCATTATCTTAACATGCATGTTACCTCATCCTGAAGCTCTCCAAACACCCAGAAAGCTCCACCAGACATGCATCAGAAGCTCCTACATGCAAACCTTTAAAATTGCATCTGAAAGAGGAAACCCTAATTTTACCATAGATGAGCCTACGGGGTTCCAGAAATAGGCTATCAGTCACAAAGGAGCGTATGGCTGAAATGGGGACATTACAGTTTGGTTGTTACTAAATATTAAAGAAACACATGTCAAGCATGGGTAATATAGATAAATATAAACTTACCTTTGATTTGTTGACATTCACATGTTTGTCCTTTATTTGAAGAAAAAGTTGTTTATTAAATCTTTGTAGGTGTTAGAATTGCACCATGTTTTTTTACTTACATACATGTCTTTGTTTAAGAGCAATTTGATTGTTGTATATACAATGAATTTGTATCCTACAGAAATTGTAGCTATATTTTTTGTGACCATATCTAGTTTTTTTTCCATCTCAAATTTTGTGATATGCATTCCACTACATGAAACAAGTTTTTGTTTATGTTTTTAGCGAATTCTTGGATATGTTGGCGCAATAATTATCAATTCACCTTTTATGTTTATGTTGTGCATTTTTAGTGCACCTTGTAATAAAACTAAACCCCCTATTAAAATTTTCCTTATGTGGGCTCCTTATCCATTTTAAATGAAGGTGAGTTTGTTCACAAGTATTCAATGAAGTCAAGTTTGCTTAGGAAATATTGCCTTCGTATGAGTTTCCCCAAGAAAATTAGAGGTTTTGGAAGGTTGTCAGAGATTGTGTTAAATAAAATCCCATCCACTATCTCCCAATCCAATATTATAGTTTGATGTTTTTGAGCAAATGTAACATATTAGTGGGCCCTACCACCCAACCACCTTCAAAAACCATTGATCATATTTTGGGTGGAGTTCTATTAATAGCCTATTTTTTACTTGCTCAATGCCATTTCCAACTTGTGTGCTTTAAAATCTCTTTCACTCATTCATGATTCTTCAAGTATAAATGTCATCGGGTCATTGTTCTAAAGTGGTCCTTCTTTATTCAAACTTAGTCCTTTGTTCAAGTTGAGGAGCCTTTAATAGTGACAATAGAACCTTTACACCCTCTAGATTCCACAAGCTTACTCTAATGGTTTTAGTTCTCTTAGACGTAGTGGCCTAAATTTTATGGGCACACTATAGTTGGGGAACAAATTCTCATTGAGAAAATAATGAGTTTTGTGATCACTTGAAGTCTTGCTTTTGTTTGCTGGCTTGTATGATCCATTTTTTTTTGTTATTGATTATTGAGTTTATCCTTTGCTTTTCATGATATTTGTTCCTCCCACTTTGCTATATTGTTCTTCCTTAAATTTTGTGGCCCTAATAATTGCAAGTGACATGATTTGGTAGTTTTCCATTGTATATAAATATGAGCTTAGCTCACTTGCAAACAATCGTTGACTAATAGGAAGTGTGTCTATGCCTTTGTTTCTTAACATCTTATTTTGGAGAGAGCCCTCACACTTGAAGTGTTCTTATATTTGGTCCTTGCTTATACTCCTTTGGGTGGGTAGGTTTAATATATTTATGTGATGGCATGATTCCTATTGTAATTTTGATTTCTTATGGTTGAATGTATTTGTATTTTTATGGTAAATTGTAAAGATTGGTTGAATTAGCATTAGCTTGGAAGGTTGAACATTGGAAGGAGAGTCAAATGATATATTCTTTTGGAAATAAATGACCACTTCTTAATCAAAATAGAGAAGAAATGTAAATAAACTGGATCTAAAATAATTTTAGTAGAGTTTTGTTTATGAACACAAGTTACACCTTGGTCAAAACCTTGGAAGAGAGAAAACTATACAAAAATAGACACTCAATGTCTTAATTAAACAAAGTAGTTACACTATCTCAAAAAACAATCATTCTTTAGAGTTCTTCAACTTACTCTAGATAAATTTCAACAATATAACCTTGCATAAATTTTACTATACAATCTCCATCCCAAGCACTCATTTTATAGGTCAAGGAGACCTAGGAAACTACCAATGAATCCCCAAAACTATAAGCTAAAAACCATAACTCAAGTGATAGTTAAAATGGTCAAACATAGACCCATGATTCCTCTAAGAGTAACTCCTTTTAATATAGAATACAACTCTCAATTTGACTATTTGACCTCTATATCCAAGGGAGTCAAGTGTAACTAGCACTCCATGTGGGTGCAATCATATTTTTTCCACACCTCTAAAAAAACTATTATTTGATCAAAGATGCTAGACATAGTACAACTTGTAACCCCCTCTTTAATGACATTATAATTGTCATAAAGCCAATGACACATGGTGGTGAGTGGAAACAAATGAATCTCAAGTTTCCTTCCAAGTAAGACACTCTTTTTTATGTGGACCAAGGTATACCTTAAGAGCTGGTCCCTAAAAATTTCTATAAATTTTTTGGTGAATCTCCAATGTAGAGGCATAATCACCTTAATAATTCTTTTTAAAAATATACTTGAAGCAATAGAGTGGGTGCTTATTTTATGTTAAACATAATTTTGACAGTAAAATATGGGTGATTGGGAAACAAAAATTCATGCCAATTTTTAATCAACTTAGTGAACTAAAACCAAATTCTTCTCTAAATTTTTAATTGAGGTGGTATATAAAGCCCTAGATTTTATATAAATTTGTAATTGAAGTGGTGACTTTAAACCTAATTTTTTTATAAATTTATAATTGAGGTGGTAAATTCCCATCAAATTGTAATGGAGGTGGTGAAATATAACCTAAAACTCCTATGAAGTTGTAATTAAGGTAGTAAATTAGAACCATTTTTTTAATAATGATATAATTAAAGGGAAAAATGAGTGCTAATATCCTAGCAACTATTGTTGCTTACATGGAACACCCAAGAAAATAAAGGGGCTTTATTTTGCTTTTGAAGTCTCTATGTTCCTTAAGTGATTTAAATTTTGATATTGTTCTTTTGTAATGCTCACTAGTGTATGTACCTTTTGTGCCTTTTTTATTTCAATATTATATCTTGTATTACATTATTTGACTTTGTATTGTGATATATGTTATGATATTTTATAGAAAACTTTTCAATTAGGCCTTATATTGCCATCAATGTATTCTAATTGGTACTTTGGATACTTATACTATAATTTTATATGTTTTATCATTATATGTGATGTTTTGGAGGCATCAATGTCCATTATTAATGAAACTTTTGTATTAGCATTCCTTCTTCTAACTATGTATTATATGATGCATACACCATCAATTTTTTTAATGTTGGATTATTTTTGATAAAGTAAGCAACATTTACAGGGTGTTGTACCCTTTACATGGAAAGCCCTCAGGGCCAAAAAAGAGCTAGTTCAAAACAAGACATGAACTAGAAAGAGCTTACAAATAGGAGCCACAAGGTTCGACAGAACAGGCCAAACATGCCACACACAGAACAGTACCAGAACCCGAACAACTGACAGACAACATGTCGAAAGAAGTATTGGGACTAGACAACACCAGAATTTGGGGTGATAGATCTGACTCCCAAAACTTGAGGCCGCAGTTTGGGGAGTCCCCTTTTTTTTTTTTCTACACAATAGACCAGGAAGGCTCGAAACCAAGGTCAACCGAGCTTGGCGAGATGAGCGGTTCATCCACAATCACAATGGACAAAGAGCCTCCACGCAATGAAGTTGACAGCGCAGAAGAGGAGTCAGGAGCAATCGGGGGATCAACAACAGTGTTTAGTGAAGGACGAGCAAAATCAGTCGACACAACGACAACAGATTGGGTCAATGGTTCCACAGAAGGGATAGTTGGAGTTTTATGTTGGATTGTTGTAGCGTTTAAGCTTCATTGTTTTCACTATTTATGTTATATGTGATGTTAATATTTATATATGGCTCATCCTTGTAGATTCTATTTAATTCTACATCTTGTTATTCATATCATGCTAGTTGTATATGATTTATGGTTAGATGTGATGATTGATATCATGTTATGGATTATACCATATTGGGTGTTTTGTGTTATATTTCAACTATCCTTATATAGTTTAGGTACATTTAATGTTTTACCTAAGTGTGTACAAACGAGTTTTTTCCAATGATGGTTAATTGGAGATGGCCATCTTGGATAAACCATGTTTTTTGAACCTTTATCTCACTTGATTCGAGTTGTGACATTTTATGTTTTACCTAATTGTGTACAAACAAGTTTTTTCCAACGATGGTTAATTGGAGATGGTCATCTTGGATAAACCATGTTTTCTGAACCTCTATCTCACTTGATTCGAGTTGTGATATGAGCCTTGTGAATCCTTGTATAACTTGGATCCAAATCAGTGGCAATTCTAGAATCCTTATGTTGTGAGTAAACCAATGAAATGAGTGGTTCCTTTGCATGTTTTTATTGATGAAGAGTACTCCCCCTACAATCTAAAACTCACAAAAACAGATAATGACACAAACAAAATGCAAGAAGGAAGCAAATATTTTCTATTATCACTGAAATGAAAAATGAAATTACAACATTATAATTGTCATCACATGGGCTTTCTGATTACATAAATCTACAAATCTACAAATCGGAGCCACCATCTACGCTACTATAGCCTCCTTTTTGTAGCCTCCATTCACATCCTTTATTTGGAAGGTGTAACCGCCCTAGAATCTTCTAGAAAGTGTAACTTCCTCAAGAAGATAGTTCAAAATTTTATGAATTTTGGCAGTACAACTTCATGGGGTCATATCTTTTGATCCGATGATTGAATTTTCCATTATAATACATTTTTGGAAACCTCTCAAGAGATGTTTGAAGGCCAACTACTTTTGTTTTCCACCAATTTTTAGGCCCATTCGGAGCCTCTAAGTGCCTCAAAATTGACTTCAAAGATTTTAATAGGATTTTCAAAAATTGAAATTTTAATCTCTCAAATGATAAATGATATTGAAAAGATTTCTTTGCCATTGGCTTCAATTTACCATTTTGGAGGTCTGTGTAAGATTTCATGTCCAACCGTGCATAAATGCAAACTTACTAAAAATAGTAACCCTATCAAATTTAGCCCTTATTGAAAAGAAACAACATTTTTTTGGTGATGCAAGATTGCTCTCATGCCCTAGATGTTCCTGCATCATTTATTTTATTTGTATTACATTTAGATTAGTTTCAAAATGTATGTTTGTGAAATATTTAATATGATTTGAGTTGAAAGGATGATTAAATTATAGTTTTGAAATGCATGTTTATTGTGTTTGTAAAATAAAATAATTAAATTTGATCTTAGTGAAACAATTCATGTACTTTATTTTATTTCATGTGGGAAAGAAATTAAAACGAGTTTAATTGATTTATGAATATAATGTGTTATAATATTAGAATTAATAGGATATGCAAATATTAGTAGAATATTCAATTATTAGTTGTTGAAAAGGAAATAGTTTCTTGAAGTATTTGAACGAAAAATAGCTTTGATAAATATATATTATAAAAAATAACCCTTCTTTGGAATAGCTAGTTTAAATATGAAGATGAGGGAAAAGAAGAAAGGTGTTTAAGGGGATTTTAGACAAAAGGAAAATTAAGGCATTTTGAAAATCACTTTGCATTTGTTTGAAAACTTCTTTCTCTTCTTTTGAAAATAATTTATATAAATTGGAAAATAAGTTTTTTGGATTTGCTTGAACTTAGAACAATTATTTGGATTGGGACTCCTTGGGAGTTGGAAAAGATTGCTTGTGGTGTGCTTACTTCCAAAGAGACTTTCCTCTATTGTTGTACACTTCTATTTTGAATTGTAATTTTCTTGTCTAATTATCCAAATATTAAAATGAATTCTTCATTTTCCATGCCAACGTAGATGGATGCATATGGATTTATTTGTATAGGATTTTCTTTAAGATTGAGTTCATAAAAGTAGTGATAAACTCTATTTTTGTTGTTGTTTAATTATTTTTAAAAAATACAAAAATGAGCTAGATTTATGGCATTTTTTGTTAGTGTAAATAGAGCCATTATCAATCTAGCTAGGATATCACCTTTCTAAGATTGATCTATTGACACTTAGCTTAAGTTTAATTAGGCTATTGTATCACTTCATATGGTTGAGACATGTGTCCTAATCACTTGAGACACCTATTGCATGCATAGTTTCCAATTGCTCATACACTTGTCAAGTGAGCTCACAAGTGTTGAAGCTTTGGAGGGGTATTTAGTCACTATCTCCTAGCTTCTCATCTCCTCATCCTTTCCTATATATGCAAGGTTGATCATTGTATTTACACTCTTTATTTTATATTGATAGGCATACTATTGTGCTCATCGTTTCACTTGTGGAAGGTTATCAATTCACACTTTCTAATCTTGGCATTCTCCAACATTTAAAAATAAGTCTTATTTGTGGAAAAGGTGACATGCATTTTGGGCTTCTAAGAGTATGCTTAAAAGTTTGTGATTATGTGTATTTTAGAAGTTGAAAATTTGAAGGTTTCATTGAATTCGTCAAAGGTGATTTTAGACACCTTCATGGGATTTGAACCTTTTTAAAATGAAAAATTGAATTCATTACTTGTTAGCCTATTTTATTTTGTGGGGTGAACTGTCTGGATCTATTGGATTTTGATTATGTGTCATTGGATCAAGTGTCATGAAAATTTGTATTGATTTCCATGCCCCAAATAAATTATATTTTTAGAGTTTTGGACACTTAGAATTAAGGTATAGTATAAAGGAGAAGTGTCCTATCATGCTACATTCTATGGTTTGAAAGGAACTCATGGACCAAGCCAAGTGAGAGTTCAATGAAATTTCAATAATTAAATTTATTGGGGGTCTAATGAAATACACACATAATTAGGATAAACCTTCACTAATTCTTGAATACCTTAAAAGGATACGCGACTTGGAGAATAGCGTATTTTCCAACTCATTGAGATTGATGATTGTTGTTGGGTATCCCTATATTGTAGATACTTGAGTTCTATACATTCTACATGGTTGTCATGTTATTGTAATGACACTTCTTGGTTTTTATCTAGGACCCTCTTCCCATTATTTCATCACATTTTGTATCTAGTGTGTGTTGAGACACCTTGCATGTGCATTGACGACATGAAGAAACCTTGTTCCTTTATGTTGCTTGGCATTCCTTGTATGCCCTTAATTGGAATGTGTTACCATATATTCCTTGTTTTTTAAGATTATGATTGGGACTAAAGATGATCTTCTAGTATAGAGTGGTAGGCCTAAGAGTTCCACATGGTTGGGTGGTGTTGAACCACCATTGGGGCCAAAAAAATTTGGAGGATCTTTGGAGGGTGTGTTGGAATCTCATGACATCATGTTGTATCTCTTCCTTTTTGGATTCTTAGAAACATTGTAAATTGGGTCCTTGTGACCATTGTAATAAGTGGTTATTTAGGCATTATTGTACATTCTTATGTTTATGATGAGATCCATTTTGAAATTATTTTATCATTTTGTTTTAGATGGTTTTACACCTCATCATGAGAGGGTGTTAATACAATTTTTTATGTTTTCAAATCATGATGCATTAACATGTTTTCTTTAGAGATTGAAAAGTATCTTATGTTTATGGACACATATATATTTGATTGTGATCCACCCACATAAGATACAAGATATCCACCTTCAATTTTATCAAGTTTGGATGTTGGTGTCAAATGTGTATGGCATTTTGCATCATTTTTCTCATGTTTAGTTGTGTGATCAAAACATGATTAGAAAGCCTAGTTCTGCATTCTTGTAGAATTAATGTGCAAACTATTGTAGATGAAATGTATGCTATGTAAAATGGATATAATTGAAATGATGTAATGGTTGGTCAACAACATGATCTCTTGTGGTAGTTGTATCCTTAGTTTTCTTTCCATTCTTGGCACATCTGTGTATCCATGTGTGCAAGTGGATAGATTTATGTGGGTTAGGGATTTAGTAAGGTATTGTGAAAGATCTTATTGTCCTATTGCTGATTTTGTGTGGGGTTTGAGATTCTTGTTAGTTATAACCTTTGGTGTTGGGGTTCATGCCTAGCATCAAGATAACTAGCTTAGAGCGAGATGGGTGTGCCATAAGGTTTCCCTATCTCTTTAGCCCACTTAGTGCATGATTTATAGATTTGCATGTTGATCCCCATCTTATTTATGTGAAAGTTTGTATAGATTTCTTTGAGTTCATACTCAGTCAAAGAATTGAGTTCAATATAAAAAAACCCCTAGGAAAATCTATATTTATAACCTAGTAAGTTTATCTTGATGAATATTTGATTACATCTTTTTTTCATTTTATAGGTCATTCATGAATCCCACTAGTAATCAATATTGGAAAATTCATTTTACCTCATGAAATTCTTTGGTTCTCTAGGGCACTTTATTATTTAATATTTGCTCCCTAGTTGTATTTTATGTTTTTATGGTTCTCTACATATTTTGCATCTTGAACATGAAATATTTTGTACTTAAAGTACATGCTTTGTTTTCTTGTCAAGGTATGCACATGCATCAATTTGGCCATGCCCTGTAAATATTTCCCTAGTCTAATTAAACTTTGGAGTTCATAGTAATGCTTTTGGTTACATTTTATGCATTATAAGTAGTGATGGATTTCCCTTGTTTAACTTGGTTGAGATTTTTTATTTGCACCTTCACCTGCACTATATTTTATTTTCAAATTGACTTACTATTGAATGATTTTGGTTACTTGATTGGTCTCATCAAAATGCAATCCTCATTAGAAACCAAATCCACAATAAGGGTGATTGTTTATGAATGGTCAACATTAAAATAAAATTTAAATCAAAATTTTAAACAAACACAACCCAATCACACTTAGAACTATAAAAAAATTCACCATGAAAGAAAGGGAGCAAACTAGATGCAAGCATGAAACATGTAGATCCAAAGGAAACTAGAAAATTCATGAGCCCAAAACAAATTCTCCCAAATTAGTTATCAACAAGGCAATGCAAAATTCAAGGGCACACACTTAGAGCCAAAATATAGAACAATGGTAAAAAATATACAAGTCTACACAATGATAATAAATGTTAATAAATAGAAAATAATATTTCAAAACCAAAAACTAGTGCTACACAATGGGAATAAATATTACAAAATATAAGAAAATACTACAAAATAATTGGAAGGATTTACACAATTTCCTATACAATTGGAATGCACGTTATAAAATAAACAAAATGCTATAAAAAGTGATAGGTATTATTCAATGTTACACAAATGAAATAACTCATAGATTTTATAGGATCTATGCAGTAATATGAAATGCTACAAAATATTAAAATGTTGCAAGATATGAATGACTATTGTAGATTAAATTTGTTATCATCCTAGTCAATTCCAATTGATCAATTTTATGGCCATTTGTCAATGGACTTAGTTTGTTGTCTTTATTTTTCATCACATCATTGATTTATCAACTTCCCCCTATTAATTCACCTTGTTGTTTCACATTATATTAATTAATTGATCTCATTTCTCCTTATATTACCCCATGCCATTATTAATTAATTATCTCATAATCAATCCATGCACATATATCCAATTAAAATAAATAAATAATCGTAATTATTCTCATCTATTTCACTTATGCCATTTTAGTCATTTCCACCTCTCACTCATCAATCAAATTAATTAACTAAATAGTTGATTAATTTATCTCTCAATCAAATTAGTTGACTAAACAATCAAGTTAGTTGACTGATCAATTAGGTTAGTTAACTGGTCAATCAAGTTAGTTGACTAATCACTCAATTGAGTTAACTAGTCAAACAAACTAGTTAACTCTAAATCAAATCTCCTGTCCACAAGATTGATTAAATCAATTTTGAGCATTCATATTTTCACCTAAAAATCTATAAGTTCATTATTCTTTTTAGAAATTGGATATCCAAATCATGCTACTAAAAATATTGCACAACAATTGAGCATCCACAACCCTTTCTTTAATTACAAGCAAATCCCTTCACACTCCATCTGAAATTTGCGAGATTTTAAAATAGATATTTTATATATTTTAGTTTTTATTTTGAATTTAATGCATTTATTCTAACACATTTGATGAGACCATTTTTTTGGTTTCTATGCTTTTCATTTTTTCAAATGTATTAAAATTATAAAAAAATTGAAGATTTGTTTTATTTTTAATGAAAGATCTTGGTTGGGATTTGGTAAACATTATTCTTATCTGAGGCTTACTTGCCCTTTTGTTTGATTTCTATGCTTTTCATTTTTTTTCATATTGTATTAAAATTAGAAAAAATAGAAGATTTGTTTTATTTTTAATGAAAAATCTTGGTTGGCATTTAGTAAACATTGTTCTTATGGAGGCTTACATACCCTTTGACTTCTTTTTGAAAAAATAAACATCATGGGATTGCTTAGGTTCTTGTTGCTACTTACAATACATCTCTTTCTGTGGATGGATCTCTATTGATTTCATATCTTGAGTTGACAGAGACTCACTTGGCATTGCATCTAATCCCATCAAACATTCTACAACATTAGGCCTGTGACATTTTGAATCTATCCAACCTTTTTCAGAATAAAAAATTCTATATATTTTTTTGCTCTGATGTGTGGTGTTCATGGAGGTAAAGACAAGGAATAGTGCTTTTTTCATCACTTACACTTATGATCGAATGACATTTCTACATAGGATAATGTTGTTTTTCACCATGTAACAATGCTGTTGTGCTTGCACCTGTGTGAAAATCGCTTCTTGGGTCATATTTCTCTTTTCTTTTATCTCTGACCTTGGTGGTATATGGATCAAAATTTATCACAAATAATTTCTTTTTTAGCTTCAAATTTATAGTAGACCTCCTATCACCTTCCAAATAGCAAATCCCTCGATCTGCATGCTCCATATTTCTATTATTTTTATTGCTAATGGTTTGAAATCCATCTACCACTGATTATGTAGTCTATTTGCATATGCTCACAAACCCATTCTATTGTAAGCCAGCTTTTGATACGTTCTGGCATATTAAAATTCTTTTTTATAGACAAATGAGATATTTATATTCAATAGGAAGTTGATAAAGATCCACTTGACCCACAACCCACTTCCTTTTTCCTAGATATATCTGCAACAAAATTGCAGGTTTATCATAGATCTACATCACGAGCTATGAAGATTGGACAGTGTGTCTTGCTAACCAATTTATACATCCTTTACAGAAGCATTTGATGGTGCCTCAACAATTAGAGAATTTACAAGACATATTTTTCATAAGCATGTCGTGTTGAATCAACATGCTTTTTATTTAGAACTTGCAGAAAATGTTTGGCTCTCCATACATCCCCATGTCTGATATAATTACTTCATCTTCATGACCAATGCACTTAAGTTCTAAATTTTATCATATGTTTATCCAATGGCATAATAAAATAAGTTGAATATAGCATAAATCTTGAGCTTGAGTAGTTTACACTGAAACATTCATTGAACACAACTAATGAGTTTTTCAAGAAGTTATGCTCCCATTAAAAAAATGCTTTCTTATTTTGTTTAACATATTCATTCCAAAGGTTACTATTGAGCTTATCTCACAGAGATTATTGATATTGTTTTGCAAATTTGCAAGGATCATTGATCTTTTTATTTTATTTTTATTGCTAGTAATTTATTTTGAGTGTAGTTTACGAATACCATATGTCAAGGAATTCAATTTCAAAACTACTAATGCTCATTTTATAGCGTGTCAATCAAGGATTAGAAAAAAATAAAGATAAAAGCTTAAAAATATTTGAAATTTTTTCTTTCTTAATTGAATCACACATGCTCTTTTCTTGCACCATGAGGCATTATTGAGAATTAGAAATAGTTTATCATTTGTATAGCCCAAATATTGAGTATGCATATGCTCTTATGTTGCATGATTTTACAATCTTGGGAATGAAAAACATTCATCTCTTTATTTAAAAAAAATCTTAGTGGCTCTAGCTTAGATTTCATCACCAAGTGCCAACCTAAATCCACATCTTCCAGCAAGGTATATAAATTAAGAAGATAATTGAAGGACTCCTCCTATAGGGTAGAAATTATCATTTTTGTTGTACAATTTTATTCTAGAGGACAAAGTAAAGTGAGGGAGGATTTGACTCAACTACAAGCCTTCAACAAGCTCCCTAATCTCATGGACTTGGTTTTGATGTACCTTCATATATATAGAGGGCTTCCTTAGTTGAATCCATACAAGCCTAACTTAGGGAGCCTTTTAGCTATTTGGTCTTTGTAGTGCATTGATAAATGGTTATCCTTGAAAAGTTACTCACACTATAATTTTAAAAATGGAATAATAGGCCATGTATGTTCTCCTCTCATGCACAAGTGCGATCTTGATGATTGTTAGTACCTTGAGATCAATATGCCAGACTATTTACACTAGGTCAAGTGTACTTGTGGGCCTACAAAATTAAATACTCCACTTGAGTAGATAGGTTGTGCTTGTGTCTAGTTTGTCTTCCATCCACTATAGTAGCTATAACATCCAGTAATTTGTTGGTTTTATGATGAATGTGCTTGAAGGTAATATGCTCAAAATAATCTATCAAGCTAGAAACCATTTCTTTATAAGGGACTAGTTTCTTATCTTCAACTTGGTACTCATCGTTAAGTTGTTTATAATGAGTTAATAATCTCCATACATAGATAAATATTAAATGCGCCATTAGATTTCTAATTTGAGGCCTAAAATAAGTGCTTCATATTCTACAATATTGTTGGTAAAAATAAAACCAATTCTAAATGCTTTGGGGATGAGGTTACCTTGCAGAATAAAAATATAATTCCTACCCATGAACCATGAGTAGTAAAGGAGCCATCAAGATACAAATTCCATTTAAATAACTCATGAAGAGATGGAATAGTCATATGGGAAATCTATGTTTCAAGGTTGATTATCTTGTAGTAGTACTTCTAGAAGTTGATCTACAAAGCCTTAGCCTTTGATATCTTTTTTATTTACATACTTTTAGTGTCAAATTCAATGAGAAACATAACCCATTTTTCTATCATACTTGTGAGAGCTACTTTGATAGAATATATTTTAGAGGATCAAATTTGATGACAAGCTTAGTTTTATTTTTGAGAAAATAATGTCATAATTTTTTAGAAGAAAAAATAATCACTAGACATTCCATCTCGGTTTGGATGTAGTAGAGCTCATATTCTACCAAATTTTAGCTTAGATAATAAAAATATCTTTATGTTCCTTGAGCATCATGTCAAGCATCATGATGTCTTTGAGATGTCAAGTAATTGCGGTTCTCTAGAAGTAGATAGCAATATCACTAAGGGATTTGAAAGATATTATTTAAGTTACTTAAAATCCTATTGACATTATGTGCTCCAATAAAATACAGTGTCCTCTAATAAATGAGTGAATGGTTGACATTTATCTACAAGTTGTTGGATGAGTCTTCTAATGGCTTGAATTTTTCCTTGTAAACTATGTAGTTGTTTGAGGTTTTTGGAGGAGGAATTTCTTTGATAGATTTAATTTTAGCTAGATTAGTTTCAATACCTCTTCTGGACATGATAAATCCCAATAATATGTCTAATATAACACCAAAGATAATTTTTTAGGATTTAGATAAAATTTATACTAACTTAGTCTTTCAATTTTTTTTATAGAATTATAGGATGATTATTATATCATCCACATATCCCTTTGACAATATCATGAAAAATGTTATAGAAGATGATAGTCACGGCTCTTTGATAATTTATACCCATCATTCTTCAATTTTATTTTCATGACTTGGTAACAAAATATTCCCCAAGATGTAGTGAAGGATAGTCATGGTTCTTTGATAAGTTGCACCATCATTCTTCAATTTGAATGACATGACTTAGTAACAAAATATTCCCCAAGGTGTAGTGAAGGTCATTTTGTGTTGGTCTTCAAGTGCAAGTTTAATTTGGTTGTATCCTACCTAGGAAAGCATCCATAAGTAATAACATTGCATAATCCTATTGTCAAGCAAACAATCACATCATTAGTAGGCAACAAAAAGATCATCTCTTGGGTATGCCTTATCAATGTCTCATAATTTTTTACATCTTTCTAGATACCTATTGGTTTCTTACAGATGGGAATAATGTTGGATATCCATTCAAAGTATTCAATTAGTCATATAAATCCAACATGCATAATCTTTTGTAGTTCCTCTTTGAATGGCAAGACCAAGTTGGTATGAATTTTCATAACTTTTATTTAATTGGTTTAACGTTTACATGTATGGCAAGGTCGTGTACAATAAGGAATTGATCCAATCCTAGCATATTGACATATGACCAAGCAAAAATATATAGAAATCCCATGAAATAGAAAGGGAAATGAGAATTTCTTGTTCTATATAGGACTGAGAGTAGCGACAAATTTAATCATTTCGGGATTATTTTTTGTGTCAATATTCACATTAATGTTATTTTCAACAAGAAATTTAAAAGTGTCCTATGATTATGCTAGTGTAGGGGGAAAGTTGAGTTCCTCATCTATTAGCACTTTAGAAATGTTTTCACAAATAGACTTGCCAATATTTTCTTGATTTTTATTTTTTTGGTTTGGTAGCACCTCATGAGGTTTTCACTAGGGGACTTCACCTTTTTATTATTTTTGTATATTTTTGACTAACAAACTCTTCTTACTCCCAAAAATATTTTGAAGCATTTTGGTTATGTTGAAACCTTGTCTATTGGATCCTAACATGATGTCATCTTGAAGCCTATAAATTCTATAATCACTTCATCATCATGAAAGAAATCCATTAATATGTGATCTTGTGGGTTCTAGTTGATAAATTTAGGGTATTAAAGATCAAGGCTAATGATAAGGACAATGGTGTCATTGAATAGTTTGGTGGTTGCAAGATATGTGTAGAAACTATTAGAGAAAACAATTTTGATTTCAAATCAAGTTTCCTCATAAACCATGGAAGCATCACTAAGATCCTTAGATTTCTCATCAAGAGACATGCATTATAATCCCTATGATCCTTTATTTACATAAAATTGAATAGGTTCTAGAATCCCTTGTTCATGAAGGCCTATCCCATTTCCTTTATAGTTCATGATTTGATATATTTTTCTTTCCCCGAACATTTGTTACTTTGAAAGCAAGATGCCAAACCATTATTATGTAGCCAAGATTCATTAGAGATTTTAATTTTATCATCTATAAGATAACCTAATTTGATGAAATAATTTGTACCAAACTAATGATATACTTGACTTTTCTTCTTATTCATGATGCCCCTACTACAAACTCTAGGTGAAAGGGGAAGTTTACCCACATACATGGTGTCTTAAATTTTATACTCTACACAACCTTCGTCAATGATATTAAAATAGAAATTGGAATGGTTTTTGGATGTGGATGGATGATATCTAGGTTTATGTAGGATGAAGAACCCTTTGGTTTGGGAGTTTTTGTTTTGTCTATTTTAGAGGCACTTTTAGTTAGGGGATAATGATCGCTTTTGCGATATCGCCCTTCCAACATCTTATGACATTGGAAAATTTGAGGTTCACTAGGGATAGTTACTTTGTTACCTAAATGGGGTGATTTAATGCATTGGTGGAAGGTGGATGGGGTGATGTACATGACATGAATCCATGATCAACCAAGAAGGATGTTGTAAGGAAGGTCAACATCAATGACATTTAGTAAGGTTTATTGTATGATAGGCCTAGCCATGATAGGAAGATGTATAATACATACTAATTCTCTTTCTAAATTATCATATGCTTTGATAGTAATGATATTTTGGTCTAATACTGATTCAAAGTAACCAAGATGTTTGATTTTTGTTAGAATATAAATATTGAAGCTTGGTCTATTATCTACAAGTACCTATTTCACTTTATGTTTGGTAATAATCACCTCAATATACAAAGAAATACTATGGGATGAACTAATAGGAGGCATACCATTTTGGTTAAAGGTAACTTGGTGGCTAGAAGAAAAGTGTACTATGAGGGTTTGGAATCAAGATGGATCACTATCATTGGGGACTCTTGACTCTTAAAGAAATCAGTTCAAGATATACTTATGAATAGGAGATTTTTTAAGAAGATCAATGATAGAAATATGGGTAGGGGTTTTCTTAATTTTTTCAACAATGTTGTATCATCTTTTAGGAGTAAATAGGGGAGACCCTTGGGTAGTGATTTTGTTATGACTAGCTACATGACAACACAATTTGAGTATTTTCCTTCGATGGTTGCAACATGGTTTTTTGAATGTTTAATATTCCTAACTCAAAAGGAGAATTATTTTTAGAAAAGGGACTGAAAACTAGAAATGATAGTTCTTTTTCAATGCAAAAAAGAGAGCAGTAAAGAAGAATGGGAGATAGAAGAAATAAACCTCACCTTGGTGTCTGAAATCATTATGTAATTGAGATGGAATAATAAATAGTATGGGTTTGTAGGGCTCCAAATTTGTATGGTTGTATATGAATATTTTCACAACTACAAGTAAGTATAAATTCAACATTTTATTTTTCCTTTAAATAGTTTTTAAGTTGTTAGGGATACAATAAAGTTCACCAAAACTTCATTTTTTTGAAAAAAAACTCAACAAGATTGGTGAGACATTTTTTAGTGTTGGGTGCATCTTGTAATAATTAGAAATGGGGATATCAAATCTTGCATTACCTCAACTCTAGAAAAGATGGTACTTAAACGTTATGGCAACACACTCCTCATTATTGCGTATTATGGCAATGTACTTCCTATGAGTGATCATGATGGGTCAAAGACATATGTGATGATATATTATTATCAACATCCTATCATCATGACTACTACAAAAATATTTACTTTTATCTATTCAAATAATATATTAGACCGTTAATGCCATTTAAAGCTATAGAATAGTTAAATTATGAATTTTAGAGTCCATTCTATAGAAAAATTAATTGACATAGCCAAGATTTTAGTCCTTAGCATATCAAAGCCCTAGTTCCTTAGCTACTTCAACAAAAGGTGGTCACTGAACTAGAAACAATGGGGAAGAAGTAGAGATTTGAGCTAGAGAACCCATTGTTTGATTGGTGGTAGAGATATTTTCTCAAGATAGATGACTAAATTTCCTCCAAAATTTTAAAGGGTATGAATAGAGTTTGGTGCAAGAAATTATTGATACCCTACAACTCATTTTTGTTAATTTCCAATACCGTCCATGTCAAATTAAGCTTCAAAGTTATCAACAACCTCTTTGAAATTCTCGAGGTAGGTGAATATTTTTCTCACATTAAAATTCCTATGAAGAATATTTCATTTTTTTATGTTTCCCTTGAACCCTTTCCTAGATATATATTTTCTAGTTATGGCTAATCTCACAATAGTATGTTCCACTTATGGACATCCTAATTTTTGCTCGAAATCTTATATTTAAAAAAAATTGAGACTTGAGGGCTTCCATCTAAAATGGTTCAATTAAAGGGGGTAAGATTAAACCATGTAGTCTTAAATCAAACCCTTGATGGAGTCTCCACATCTATCAAAATGTTGAAAAAAAACTAATTTTGCTTCATCTTTTGGAGGATTAAATGAAGTCATTTGGAAATTTCATTTAGTAAGTATGTAGTCTTTAGTATTATATTTACAAAAAGTATAATATATATTATATATTTTAATTTTTTTATAATGAATGTAGGTACATTATGAAAAAAAAATGGCAAGTATTTAAGACACTATGAAAAATTACATTGTTACAAAAATCCCAAAAAATACACTACACTCCGCATATATGTCCTCATTTCAAAGAAAAATAATTAATTTTGACACATATCATAAGAGAAATGTGCTTTGGAATAATATAGGTCTAAATTTTTGTTAGTATTAGTTCAAAAATTAATAATAAATAATCTTATTTCATAAAAATATATACTCATGTGCTAGACATTGGAGCTAATGGTTTTAATTCCAATAAATCTTGATTTTTTTAATTTGCAATAAAATTTATATGTTATGGAATAATGTCACTCAATAAAAATAATAGTAAAAATAAAAAATGATAGAAATAATTCTTAAAATAAAAAAGAAAATTATATGTTGGACCTAAATAAAACAATCACAACTCATTAGATTACATCATCCTTAAATTCTTGATTTTTTATTTTCTATAATTGACACAAATTTACAAATGCAAAAAAATGTTAATTTCAAGTATCCTAGTTAGGTCAAAAAGTGGGACACACTATTGTGGGACCACCCATATAATAGAACACGATAATATTCCAAAGCCTTGGATAACAATGATCTTATACTTGTGATGACCAATATAACACTATATTAGGCTAAGGAATAATATTTTTAAACCATTTAAGGTATGACACTATTGAGCTTGAATTCCTAGTGAATTTATCAACATTCTATATATACTTGTCTATAGGGAATGACTATCAAGCATAAATATAAAAAAGGACACTTATGACACCATGCCATGTGATTCATTTTATTATCAATCACCATTTCTCGTAGTAAGAAAATGGACAAAATAAATAGAAGAATTTTCTCAAGGAGCTATTGGTGATGTAAGTTGTAAATCCCAAATCCCTAAGGATGAATAATCTCTCAAGTACTAGGGGTGTCAAACTTGGGAAGAGTACCATAAATCCTATGTTTAGGTTGGGCAACTAAGGACCAATTGTTGAGGTGGGTAGGACCTCCTTTACTTTGGGTTTTGTAAGACCAAGGGGGTTTCCCTAAAGTGTTGAATTTTATGCTATTACAAGGATTGAATGATCTCCTTACTATAAAATATACCCACTACATACATACCTATATTTTGGCTATCACAATGTACCTTTGTGTTGGTTTGAAATACAAGGTGTGTATATGCTTAATTGAAATGTAAAACAAAACATAAAACACTAAATGAAACCTTAAACTAAAGAAATTGAACTAAATTAAAACAAAATCCTTCAGTGCTGTCCCATTTTCCTCTATCCACAGAGATTCTTTTGAAGCTTTTGGCTCTCAGATTGTGTAAGCTTCTCCAAATGGCTGCTGCAGAACGAGTATGCAAAGGAAAACTATTCTATATGTTGATGAAAGTGAAATTATTGATACGGATATGGACAGGGGCTGTGATTATGCACAGGGGCTGTGAGTGAGATGTATCATGATTCTACTGCTATTATGCTATGATTCTATGCTATTGCTATGAAAATGCTCTATGAATGCTAATGCTACTTGCAATTTGCCTATAATTTACTTGCTTAAAATTCTATATCTTTTGGAGCTCCCGGCAGCTGTATTTATAGATTTTTGCAGGCTTCATCCTTGCTGGCAAGAATCTATGGCTATGAATTGTCTGGTAAGTTTGAATGGTGAGAGATTGAGAGGTTGGAGAAGAAAATGGGGGAGGTTGAGAGGTTGGAGAGAAGAATGGAAGCTTGTCTTCAACCCACGGGAACAAACCTGCACAGGAACAGAGAAATTTAATTTTCTGTTTTGGCAGTTTGTTTCCGGGAGTTGAAGATAAATCCCAAATTAAATAAATATTTAAATTTATTTAATTTCATTTATTGCTTTTGATATTTGATATTTGATTTTTGAAAACTATAGAAGAATTAATTAAATATTTTTGGAATATTTAATTGTGATATGACTTTAGAAGATTTTTGAAATATTAAAAGATTTAATTAAATATTTTTGGAAATATTTAATTATGAATAGATTTTTTTAATTGAATTGGAGGAATTTTGAAATGATTTAAAAATGAATATTGGATTAGAGGAAATAATCAAATATTTTAGAATATTTAATCACAAATGATATTTAGAAGAATTATAATATTTTAATCTTTATTTGAATAAAATATTCAAACTAAGATTATATGATAATTAATATAAATAAATTGTAACATTTATTTAATTAATTAAGAAATGAATATGAAAAGGTGATATTTAATTGAAATAAAATCATGAACAATATAAATAAATTATTTAAATTTATTTATACGTAGATAGAATCAAAAGATTTTAATTAAATATTAAAAATATTTAATTAATTACCAGACAATGTGATATGACTATTTTTAAGTGTATACATTTTGCCCCTCTTTGAAGTGATGTGTTTTACGCATTACTTCAAAGAATTTTGAAATTTTGCCCCAAATATTGATTTGAAACATTTAATAGATGTATGTGTATGCCCCCGCGAACGATGAATCGATATTTGAATTTTTGAATTTTGATGATTTTTAAGATATCGATTTGTCGTTTGAAACTTATGATATGAAGAAATTGCCCTGATAAGATATGAAATGAAAATTTGATAAAGAAATTGCCCCTGGTATGTGAAAATATGATAAAATGCCCCAATTTTTCCATTATATAGGTTAAAAATGTCATTTTCCATGTCATTTTCAATTTTAACCTAGTAAAATTTGCAAATATTGAGCTCTGAGTGGATAATCATGGCACTTCCAGTTCACCTGCACCGTTTCGAGCGTATCCGACGTCATCAGCGGCCAGCGCACTACGGACCTCCAGTATGTGTCTCGCAAATTCCTGTCTTTTGAAAATTTTGTTTTGCGCACGTTTTTAATGTTTTAATTTAAAAACATTGAGTTTTAGCGCTCTTAAAGTGTATCGTAGCGCATGCAATAATTTTCGTAGCGCGTTTAATATTGTAGCGCCCTTAAGGCGTATCGTAGCGCATTTGAAATTTTCCATAGCGCATACAATGTCGTAGCGCCCGTGAACTATTTCGTAGCGCATATGATATGTATTGTAGCGCGATTGATTTCTTAGCGCACTTGAAATATATTACAGCGCTTTTGATATGTCTTGTAGCGCAAAATATTTCATAGCGCATATGATAAGTTTTGTAGCGCTCTTGATTAATTCTGTAGCGCAAAAGTTTCTTTAGCGCTGATAAGGAATTTTGTAGCGCCCACAATTAGTTCTGTAGCGCTTTTTGTTCCACATGATAAATTTGTTTCCCAAATTGTTGGAGAACAAATAGTAGCTGATAAATTTGTTTTTAAAGTTGTTAAAAACAAATAGGATAGATAAGTTTTCTCCTAAAGTTGTTAGAAAGAAACTTGATGTTGATTATTTGCGTTCCATGATGATGAAAAACAAATAATTTGATTGATTCATTGATACGTTAAGATGATTTGATATTGATGTTGTTTTGATGATGTATGTGAGCAGGAGAGACTAGGTGTCTTGCAGGTACGAGAGACTTTCCCGAGCACATGGTCATTGATTCCTCATTTATTACAGTCTGATAGAGATGTGATCGATGCTTGTGGTTTGACTTCATTACTTGATATGCCCGAGGTTCGCCTCAATAGGGCTCTATTGACAAGCACTTGCAGAGAGGTGGCATAGCGACACCAACACCTTTCATTTACCGACTGGCGAGATTACAGTGACTCCCGAGGACGTATATCGCATCCTACGGATCCCAGTGATGGGAGAGATTGTTGTTTTTGACAGACGAGAGGCTAGAGGTACTCTTGCTTTGAGACGGATATTTAGAGATACTCAGATAGCCGGATACTTCATCCCATGGGGTGAGATTACAGATAGCTATCCACCACTACCAGCTGTGCTTGCAGGATTCATTGGAGGTGTGTTGTGCCCCGACCATAGGTCGAAGGGGTTCGCGATCAGATGGGGTCGTGTCTTAGAGAGCATGGTGATGCAGGGCATGCGATATGCATGGGGTACCTGTATGCTAGCCCACCTATATGACGAGCTACATCACATCGTATATGGTAGAGGCCGGAGTTTTGCGGTTGGATGCTCATTACTACAGATATGGGCATGGGAGCATTTTGCAGTATTACGTCCATTGACTCGAGGAGAGCGACCAGCTGGTCGAGCATACAGATGGAGATATGCACATATTATTGCTCAGCCTAGACTGGGCAAACTAGTGTATTGGCAGTGGTTGTTAGATAGTTTGGACACAGTATGTTGGAGGCCATATTTGGATTGTGAGCCATGGCCAGAGGATGCGAGGGAGATGCCTTTTGTATGCACTTCCAGATTTTTGATTGGACGGACCACATGGATCTTGGAGAGATTTCTTGCTGGACGTGTATTGCGACAGTTTGGTCGGACTCAGGGTATGCCTGTTGGTTCAGCTATTTATGCGCGGCGACAGGCAGAGCTTGCAGTGTGGGGCCCACGGATCTCTTATGATGCAGCTGTTGCAGAGTTCCTCAGTTTAGGTGCACAGATGTGGGACTACCAGGCGGATGTTCTGGATGCAGGGGCGACACCAGAGTATGTGCAGTATGTTCTACAACATCCTCCTCCACATATGTTTGATCCTGATGAGGCTGTCGCTCCTGTCATTGGACAGAGACGTCGACAGAGAGACTCAGAGTCAGGTGATGATGATTCAGAGGACAGTGAGGACGAGGAGGGTAGTGGAGATGATGACTCAGATGGAGATGATGGTGGTGATGGTAGGGGTGGCAGGAGAGACGGCAGGAGAGGTGGCGGGAGAGGTGGCAGAGGAGTGAGTCTTTGACGAGGTGGACCACGGATGAGGCATCGCGACCCATCTTCGTCGGTGGATCCGGCGGTAGCGGAAGTCGGATCTGCTCGCGAGCGCCGCAGTCACGAGCTTCGCGACCGGCTATCCGCGAGCAGGGCCTTGATTTCATAGTTGCGGTGGTGACTTACGATCACTGCCGCGAGAGAATCGCGGCTAGGCAGCGGGGTAAGCGAGCCGTGCGATCGCCGAGGAGAAGTGGCAAATTGCTTTTCCAGGTGATATGATGAGAGAGGTTACGAGGGCTACTCGAGAGGCAGAGTTTTATCGCACCAGATATCATGATGCAGTCCCAGCTGAGCAGAGAGAGAGCTACACTCAGTCACGATCTACTCATGGTCGCTCTCGTACTACCAGCAGGGGTGTGACACAGCCATTACCTCCTAGAGGGCCACTGGGGTCAGGCGGAGCAGGTCCATCAGAGGCAGGTGGTACAGGTCCTAGGCCAGCTCCATCACAGGATAGCTCGGCCTAGTGCATTGTATATGATCTCTTTCATGACATTCTGTTGAGACATTTTGTATACACCGTTAGATGATCACATTTTTGATGATATTATATCATTTGTATTTTGACATCCTTGTACATTTTGACATTCATTTTGAGATATATGAAATGCAGAGATGATTTTACATGATATATATATATGATGTGTACTATATGATGGCTTCATGATTTATGATATTTATATACATGATTTTATGAGATGAATGAATGTATGATGTTTATGATAAATGTTTTTCTAATGCAATAATTTATGAAATGATGTTTATGATAAATGAATGAATGTATGATGTTTTGTGAATGTCAAAATATACTCAGTCATATTTGAAGAGATATAAATCTTTGATTTTTTTTTTGCCAGCTTTTAGGAATCTATGAATGCAAGATGCAAATTCTAACATGAATGCAATCTATACTAACCATGCAGGACATTCATACAATATTTCCATTTGGAGAGCTTATGTATGCTTTTTGTATCATCATAGAGCTTTGAAATGTTGAAAGTTAATACAAGCATCAAAGGGTATGTTAGCACCAGTGATGACCTGAGTATTGCTTTCATGATTTTTAATATAGCAAGTTAATACAAGCATCTAGGTATAATTGAACCAAGATGACCTGAGTATTGCTTGCATAAACAGACAAGAGTTAACCCTTTTCCCGTGCAAATTCTGAAATGTCATCCATGATCCATAGTAGAGCATGTCTCGCGACCACTTTGCATAGTACTAATGAGTTTCCTCACAAACAGAAGACAAAGAAAAATCATACTCCTTCCTTGCTTTTCTAGTTCAGTACATCATCGAATTACTCCAGAGATATGATAGAAAATCAAACAACTATTCAAATCCTGTTTAAGACATTTCAAACATTTATTCAGATTAAGATCATCCAATTTGGTTATCATCATTGATATTCTCACTTCGATAGTTGTTTGGATCATGTTATTGGCATAAACATGTTTGTGATTGAGTTGATTTGACAATGTTCGTTTTGTTTTGTCAAACTGTTACTTGTCTGCTTGTGATATTTTGAAAGCTCGTTGCCCCTCTCTTGTGTTTTTCTGCGTTTTGCCCCCAATGTAAATACAACCTAAAGATAAAAGATATGTACAAATTTGATCAAGCCATGATGAAACCTAAAGATTCCCACTACATGGTATGGATAATGAAAGATATTTACAGATGATAGACGTGGATGAATGATGCCTAAAGTGAAAATAAGACATAAACTAATAAATGGAGGAGCCCATTTCGATCACAAGTAGCGCTTGTTTGCCAAGTTTTCACCACTTGTTTTTATTGCACTTTTTCAAGATTTTTCTGATTTTTTTTTTTTGATTTTTTCAGGACTTTTTATGATTTTTATGATTTTTTCAGGACTTTTAGACATAAAACTTCTTAAGGTGAATACTATTGGTTGGCTCTTCAAACAGGTCCCCCTCTGATGTGGATAACTGATATGCTCCAGAACCATATGCTGCTACAATAACAAATGGACCAAGCCAATTAGGTTCAAATTTGCCTTTCTTTTCTCTATCTTGCTGATTACGTGGATTTTCCCTCAAAACTAAGTCACCCACTTGAAATGCCCGTGGTTTAACTCTGTGGTTATAACTACGAGACATGACTTGTTGATAACCTTTCAAGTGATCAGCTGCATGTCGGCGTCTTTCATCTAACAGTTCGAGTTCTTGAAGGCGAGAAACTCGGTAGTCTTCATCACTTATCAATCCCTTAAGTGAAACCCTAAGCGAAGGTATTTCAACTTCCAATGGTAAGATTGCTTCTGCTCCATAGCCTAAAGCATATGGTGTAGCTCCTGTTGGTGTGCGAATACTAGTTCTATATGCCCACAAAGCTGGGTTGAGTTGAACATGCCAATCACGTCCAGCATCATTTACTGTCTTCTTCAATATCTTCAAAATGGTTTTATTAGAAGCTTCTACTTGACCATTACCCTGTGGATAATAAGGTGTAGAGTACCTGTGTTGGATATGAAATCTTTCACAAAGTTCATCAACATCCTGATTCTTAAAAGGTCTTCCATTATCAGTAACAATAGAATTAGGAATTCCATATCTACAAATAATGTAATTTAGGATAAATGAAGATATCTGTTTACCAGTCACTGTTGTTAGAGGAACAGCTTCAATCCATTTTGTAAAATACTCAGTAGCTGTGATGATAAACTTATGACCATTTGACGATGAAGGATGTATTTTACCAACAAGATCCAATCCCCACTGAGAAAAAGGCCATGTTGAAATAAAAGGCTGCAATTCCTGTGCAGGTGCATGAATAAGATTCCCATGAATCTGGCATTTAGAACATTTCTTAACAAAAGTAAAAGAATCTTGCTCCATTGTAGGCGAATAGTATCCCATTCTGACAAGTTTCTTTGCTAAGGTCAAACCACTTGAATGAGTTCCACAAATACCACTGTGAACCTCTTGTAAGGCTTTTTCAGATTCGTCACTTTCAAGACATCTAAGGAGTGTACCATCAAGACCACGTCTATAAAGGATATTGGCAATTAAGGTATAACGGGATGATTGGCGAATGAAATTCCATTTTTGGTTTCGGGATAAATCTGAAGGCAAGATGTTATCTTTCAAATAGGTATAAGTTTTGCCATATAAAGGTGAATCTGAACCAGTCAAATGACATATAACTTGGGTTTCAGGATTATCATATGCAGGAGAAAACAATTGTTCCACCAAGAATTCATACTTGGTTTGATCTTCTGATATTTGTAATAAAGAAGCAATGGTAGCCATTGCATTTGCAGCTTTATTGTCAATTCTTGATATTTGTGAAAATTTGATTGACACAAAATATTTCTTATAATCATCCACCATGTTTTTGTATGGTAGCAACTTATCATCTTTGGTTTGATAATCATCATTAATTTGATTAATGATAAGTTGTGAATCACCATAAACTTCCAGATCTGTAATCTACCATTCCAAAGCTATCTTTAATCCTATGAGTAATGCCTCATATTCTACTATGTTATTTGTGCAAGGAAACATCAACCGATATGATCGTGAGATGGTATGTCCTTCAGGTGTAACAAAAAGAATCCCTGCCCCCGAGCCATATTGTGTATAAGATCCATCAAAGTATAATGCCCATGGTCTCTGAATTGTTGCTGTAAAGACATCTGCATCAGGAAACTCAATATGCATTGGATTGTCTTCTTGTAAAGGAGCTTCAGCTAACTGATCTGCAATGACCTGTCCTTTAATCGCTTTTCGATCTACATAGTGAATATCAAACTCACTTAAGATCATTACCCATTTTGCAAGTCTTCCTGTTAAAGTGGCTCTACTTAATAGGTATTTCAATGGATCTATCTTTGTTATCAGCTTAACTGTATGAGTCAACATATAATGTCACCACTTTTGAGAAGCAAACACTACTGCAAGACAAGCTTTTTCAATGAAACTGTAGTTTAACTCATGTCTTGTTAAGGTTCTACTGATATAATATATAGCCCTTTCTTTACCTGTAGAGTCTTCTTGTGCTAGCAATGCACCCAAAGATACTTCTGTTGCTGAAATATAGAGTATAAGCGGCTCTCCTGGAATAGGCAGAATTAGAACTGGTGGATGTGTAAGATATTGCTTAATCTGATTGAATGCTGCTTCACATTTGTCATCCCATTTAAATGGAACATTTTTATGCAATAGATGTGTGAATGGCAAGCTTTTGTCTGCTAGTTGAGCTATAAACCTTCTGATGGACTGTAATCTTCCTTGCAAGGATCTTAATTGACTGATATTTCATGGTGGAGGCATATCCATTATAGCTTGTACCTTTTATGGATCAACTTCTATACCCTTTTCTGAAACAATGTACCCTAGCAGTTTTCCAGATGTAACACCGAAGACACATTTCTTTGGATTCAGTCGAACATTGAATTTTTCCATTCTGACAAAGATTTTTGACAATATTTCTAGGTGTTCATCTCGTGTATGAGATTTAGCAAGTAAATCGTCAACATAATCTTCCATGAATGTATGCATCATATCATGAAAAATAGTTGTCATTTCTCTTTGATAAGTAGCTCCAGCATTCTTTAACCCGAATGGCATGACATTCCAGCAATAAGTACCCCAAGGACATGTAAACGTTGTTTTATCTTGATCTTCTGGTGCAATTTTTATCTGATTATATCCTGAGAATCCATCCATTAATGAATACATTGCATGTCCAGCAGTTAAGTCAACAATCAAATCTATGTTAGGTAAAGGAAAATCATCTTTAGGGCATGCTTTATTTAAATCCCTGAAATCCATACAAACTCTGATCCTTCCATCTGGCTTTGAAACAGGTACAATGTTTGAAATCCATTCTGCATAATCAATAGTTCGAATGAATCCAACATCTAAAAGCTTCTTTAATTCTTCCTTGACCAATAATGCAACATGTGGATGCATCTTTCTGAGCTTTTGCTTTACAGGTTTTATCCCAGGCTTGATAGATAAATGATGCATTATCAAATTAGGATCTAACCCTGGCATATCAGCATATGACCAAGCAAAGTTAATTTGATTATCCTTCAAGAATTGCATGAATTTCTGGACTTCTTCAACTGTTAATGATGCTGCAATTTGCACAACTTTTGGCTGCTCTGGTGTACTTATGTTGATTGATTCCGTTGGTTCAATCAAAATAGAAGATCTTTCATGATAATACTTGGGAAGAGTGTCAAGTTTATCATCCTTCAATGCCTCAGAAAGGTTTTCACTGTCAGATTCGCTCTTTATTTTTCTTTTGTTTTGATCTATCACTGCCTTTTTTCCGGTTTTTTTCGTAATAGATCCATCTTTTATTTCATTTATTTACGCATTAAGGGCGGCGCTGATAAAATTCGCGGTATAAATTCCAGATGAAGCAATTTGTTTCATTTGGGAACGAGGAAAGATTCAAACATCTTCATGTTAGAATGGCGGGAATGGATGGTGTCGTATGCGTCATAGTTGCGGATGGCCAGAACAGGATCAGTGAGATGGCGGTGTCAAAGTCAGCCGTTGGTTCATGCGGTAACAGATCCATGTTAATTATAACGGTGGATTCATCAATCGTTACCGAATCCGTTCTTCCTGCAAAAGTCATGATCGCTTTGTAAAATATAATCGAGTGGAGGCCTTGAACCTTCTCCTTGTATAAGAACAGGTGCATATTTATGTATAGTATCAATTTGTCTATCCCTCCAGAATTCATCATTATAAATGGTGTCCCATTCATATTCATTAGAATCAGTATCTGAACTATTTTGCAATTGGAAAACTAATTCATGAGATTTATCTGACACGGATTCTCCTTTGTGAACTAATGATGTCTGCTGTGAAGTAAGTTCTTCTTTATCTTTACCATATCCAAGTCCTGTTTTATCACTTGAATGCTTTGAAATAGGCTGAATTGGTTCCAAAATTCCTTCTCTTCGTTTCCCTATAGGACCATTGCCTTCATAACCCATCTTTTGCATGATAGCGTACCCTTTACCATATTGTTCTTTAGGTAACTTAATGTGTAAAAGAGATTCATCTTCATCTTTGTATAGCCAATTTAGGATGTCCCTATCTTCAGCTTCTTCTTCAGTGGTATTAGCTTTAATGAATTTTCCATCAAACTTTGTGATTGGCATGGAAGTTTGAGATGTAGAAGGAGTCACAATCTTTTGATTCGATAAAGTTGGTAATCCATGTGATCTTGGAGAAGGAGGTAAAGTAGAAAGAGATAGTGAATATTCACCTACCCCTTTGTCTTTAAACTTCAGTTTAGTATCAAGATTGTTTGTCAATTCTTGCAATTGGACTTGTAGATTAGAAGAAGAAACAACAAGAGCTTCTCTATTGTGTGGCACAAAGACATCTTGACTCGCCCTAAGATTGGAACAAGTTTGGGTACTATTGTAATCATCTTGTATGGTTATTTCTTGTCCATCATATGGAAACTTAATACATTGATGATATGTTGATGGTACGGCCTGCATATCATGGATCCACGGACGACCCAAAAGTATGTTATAAGACAAATCTCGATCTAGAACCTGACAAAAAGTATTCTTCACAACAGGTCCCACTCTGATAGGTAGCAATATTAATCCCTTAGAAGCTCTTTCTTCATCATCATATGCCTTAATAGTTATCTTCCTTCGTGAATCAATTTCATTTTCTGAAATTCCTAAGGAATTTATCAATTTTAAGGTACAAATATTCAAACCGGCTCCTCCATCTATTAAGACATGTCTAATTCGATGTTTATGGATCATGACTTCAAGATAGAGCGAGGAATTATGTGGATGTGTCATAGAAGCATCATCTTTATCGGAAAATGAATAACAAGTGGGGGAAGACAAATGTCCTACCATGGCTTGAAATCTGTTTGCATCTAGATCAGTATCAACAGTTGTGTTCACAAGCGCTTCTTCTAAAATATTTTTGTGTATAGGGGATATTTTAAGAAGTTCAAGAATAGAAATTTAAGCTGATGTTTTTCTCAATTGATCAACCAGATTATACTGAGTTGGAGAAGAAATAGTTGTTTTAGATGAACTTCCTTTTAAAACAACCTTTGCTTGACCTCTTGTTGTTACATTAACCTGTTGATATTCTTGTTTTCCTTTAATTTTGATAACATTAATCCGATTATCATCCGTGTAAATATGGCGGATTATATTGTCTTCAACATTATGTATGCTTTTGGCTTTGGTATCCGATGTTTCCCCCTTTTGGTAGTTTGGCAAAGGATCTTTGAATGCTTGATGATCATCATTGGTATGATGTCCCTCAATTGTAATAGTACCATTGTCAATTAAATCTTGTACTAGATTTTTCAAAGCTTGACAATTGTTTGTCCTATGACCTTTACATCGATGATAATTGCAATAATACGAGTCATTCCATGATGGTGGTTTAACTCGTGGCTCATAATCTCTTTGTGGTGGTAAAGTGATAACCTTATTATCAAGAAGTTCCTTGAGAGCAGATTCAAGAGATTGACCCAAAGCAGTAAAAGTCCGTCGATTTGAAAAGAATGAAGGTCTAGACGGATTTGATATTTGGGCATTGCCAAGGTTATTATTGAAATTACCATGATTTTGATTGGTATTTTGATTAGTCATGTTCTCTTGCTTGGAAATTTGTCCTTGTTGATTGTTGTTTCCTTGTTGTATTGTATTTCCTTGTGAATTGTTTCTTGGAACACTTGATAGATTGAAAACAGATGGCCTTGTTCGTAAATTATTTGCATCCACTATACCATCATTAACAACATTTTTGTTTCTATTCCAAAACCTTGTTTTATCGTTGTTTTGATTTGATGTACTTGGATTATCAAGTTTTATCACTCCCCTTTTAACCAAGGCCCCTTCAATAGTGATTGCATTTTCAATCAATTTTTCAAAGTTATGAGGACAATGAAGGTTAAGCCTATAGCTTAATTCTGGATCAAGGCTATTGATAAAAATATCCATCTTTTCCTTTTCAGGAATAGGATGAGAATATCGTGCAAATAACCTTCTCCATCTTTGTAAAAATGTAGTAAAGGGTTCTCCTACTTTTTGTTTCACTTTACAAAGATCAAGCATTGTTATTTGATGTTGAATATTGTAGGAGTATTGTGAGATAAATTGATTTATCAACTCCTCAAAAGTTTTAATAGGTGGAGTAATTTTTGAAAGCCACTCCATGGATTGTACACCTAGACTTCGTGGAAATAATCGCATCAAGTAAGTATCATCATAGGCGAATTCAAGACTCATGTTTCGGAAATCCCTAACATGGTCTATGGGATCAGTTTTTCCATTATACCTATCATACTTAGGAATTTCACAATGTTTTGGAAATGGAATCATTTGAAGACTCCTATCAAATGGATAAGGAGATATGTCTTCCAAAACATATTTCTTTGTTGTACCTCCTTGCATTTCCTTTATTTTCCCTTGTAATTCTTTTATCTGTTGGTTAAGAGCACTAAAGTCATTAGGAGGATTTTCAGGATTTTGTTTAATCCCCTCTATGTCAAAGGTGTGAGGCAACTTAGCTCCTTGATTAGCTAATGTAAGAAAATATTTTTCTTTGTTACGTTCTAGGATTCTCTCCATAAGAGTATGGAATTGAGGATCTTGTTCTGCTTCTTGAAGCTTTTCTTCCGTTATCTCATCAAGATTAAATGTTTCCTCTTCTTTTTCATTTCGATCACCCATTTTACTAGTTGTAGTTTCTCCCTCGTCTTTTTCCATTTGTTTTTGAGATCTTGTGAAGACAGGCATAGATTTGTATCAAAATTTTACTCGCTTTTGATCAAAAGAGTTAAATAGTGCAATTGATGTGGTATGTATGAAGGTCAAGATAGAATGAAAATTCTATGACTTATACAAAATTTTCTAATCTTGTAGCTTGTGTTGTTCCCTAAGTGAAAGGATGAAAATCCTGTTGGTGGGAATATAAGCAAAAGATCTAGAAAAGGATGGTTGTTGCACTTTATGAAGTTTTGATCATGGCTTTGTAAAAAGATGGATTTAATGATAGATGCCTAATGTTTTCTAAGTTCTCTATTGTAAGATTTGATTTGGACGAGTAGAGTATTCGATTGCTGGTTGGGGAATATAACTAAAACGGATGCGTTGACTATGGTTATGCCTTTGAGAAAGGGCTCTTCTTTGAAAATAAGCTTGTGAATACAAGGGCTCTATGGCATAATCATCTGAAAGACCTCTAACACAATCATGATACCTATGAAGAAAAGTTCTATATTTAAGTAAAACTTTTCGACTTTGATATAAGAATTGTTGTTTCTTCAATAATTTCTTGTGGTTGAGAGGTTTCTTTGGCTTCTTAATCCTTTTGGAAACGGATTTCTTTACAAATTTTGTAGATTTCCAATCTCGTAACATGAGATTGATCAATATGATAATGAGTGTTTTGGATGATCTTTATCTAAATTAATGTAATGAAAACACATCAAACAAGTTAAAAACATTTGTTTTAAGTCCTATTCTAAACATCAAGTGTGTAACCAAAATGTTTTTCAAAAATTGTTTTAACAGGTTTTACACATGACAAGCACTTCAAACAGACTCACTCTTAGTTCTCAAGTAGGTCATCATAGCAATCAACAGCCCACATCTTAAAACTGCATCGACTCACACAGCCGTGTCACCCCCGAAAGGGCGCCCATGTTTTTGTCTTTTCCAGGTGCGTACTCAAAGTGACGGAAGTGGATACCGGATCCACTGAGCAAACAATCCTTGGCAGTTATATGGTGAGTATCTTGGGGGTAGATTCTTCCCTCCCCTGCACTGTGATTGAGATGATGTTTGGATAGTGACTCGGTTAGTTACTACACTAGGTTCGTAGTAAGGATTTCCGTTCGGTGCGGCAAATGATAGACTCCCTCGAGAGACCTCCCTACCTTTAGAACAAAGGCTTTGGGGATGGTTATCATGCACACTACCGTCAAAAGAGGGTTTCCCCAATTTTGCTTTAAATTTTATAGTGGGGTGGAATAGCCTGGCTTTGGCTTGAACCCACTTGAGTCGTTCCTCTTGGGTGAGTACTTTTTCCCACAAGAGCAGGCTCTCTACAAGGTTTTAATAAAGCAGTAAATTGCATAAAAGAAAATTGATGAGTTTGGCATTTTGATCACCCAGTTAAGGGGAGAGCATAGGCCTATCACCAAGAACAAAGCAAACAAGGGTTCAATTATTAAGCACCAAAATAAAAATTTTCTAACTAAGTGAAGATGTTGCTTCACATAACAAGAAAATTCAATTTTAAACCCAAATTGAAAGATAAAGTATCTATCCTAGGATTGGTTAATTTTATCCTTTAGATGACTACCCTAGGATTGCTTTGTTTTATCCTTTAGATGACTACCCTAGGATTGCTTTGTTTTATCCTTAAATGACTACCCTAGGATTGGTAAATTTTATGCTTAAAATTATTAACTGTCCGCGGCTGCGTCGGAATCAGTTAAATTAAATTACAGTTACAGATTACAGATTACAGTCCTTTAAAAATTTGCGCTGCAAAATAAATTACAGGCGCTGAAATAAACGTTACGGGCACTAAAACAGACTTCAAGGGCGCTAAAACAGACTTCACGGGCGCTAAAACAGACTTCACGGGCGCTGAAAGAAACTTCACGGGCGCTAAAACAGACTTCAAGGGTGCTGAAAGAGACTTCACGAGCGCTAAAACATACTTTACGGTGCTGAAACAATCTTCATGGGCGCTGAAAGATTAGTCACGGGCGCTGAAACAGACTTCAAGGGCGCTAAAACAGACTTCACGGGCGCTGAAAGATTAGTCACGGGCGCTGAAACAGACTTCAAGGGCGCTAAAACAGACTTCACGGGCGCTGAAAGATTAGTCACGGGCGCTAAGACAGACTTCAAGGGCGCTGAAAGATTAGTCACGGGCGCTAAACTGGAAGTGTTCTTCCGAAAACGTGTCGTCTGCGCTATTCCGCTATTTTTCTTGTAACCTGTCAAAAAAAACTGCAAACAAAACATTAAAAAGGGGCAAGAGCCCCACGGTGGGCGCCAAAAATGTGTATAATGCTTAATTGAAATGTAAAACAAAACATAAAACACTAAATGAAACCTTAAACTAAAGAAATTGAACTAAATTAAAACAAAATCCTTCAGTGCTGTCCCATTTTCCTCTATCCACAGAGATTCTTTTGAAGCTTTTGGCTCTCAGATTGTGTAAGCTTCTCCAAATGGCTGCTGCAGAACGAGTATGCAAAGGAAAACTATTCTATATGTTGATGAAAGTGAAATTATTGATACGGATATGGACAGGGGCTGTGATTATGCACAGGGGCTGTGAGTGAGATGTATCATGATTCTACTGCTATTATGCTATGATTCTATGCTATTGCTATGAAAATGCTCTATGAATGCTAATGCTACTTGCAATTTGCCTATAATTTACTTGCTTAAAATTCTATATCTTTTGGAGCTCCCGGCAGCTGTATTTATAGATTTTTGCAGGCTTCATCCTTGCTGGCAAGAATCTATGGCTATGAATTGTCTGGTAAGTTTGAATGGTGAGAGATTGAGAGGTTGGAGAAGAAAATGGGGGAGGTTGAGAGGTTGGAGAGAAGAATGGAAGCTTGTCTTCAACCCACGGGAACAAACCTGCACAGGAACAGAGAAATTTAATTTTCTGTTTTGGCAGTTTGTTTCCCGGGAGTTGAAGATAAATCCCAAATTAAATAAATATTTAAATTTATTTAATTTCATTTATTGCTTTTGATATTTGATATTTGATTTTTGAAAACTATAGAAGAATTAATTAAATATTTTTGGAATATTTAATTGTGATATGACTTTAGAAGATTTTTGAAATATTAAAAGATTTAATTAAATATTTTTGGAAATATTTAATTATGAATAGATTTTTTTTAATTGAATTGGAGGAATTTTGAAATGATTTAAAAATGAATATTGGATTAGAGGAAATAATCAAATATTTTAGAATATTTAATCACAAATGATATTTAGAAGAATTATAATATTTTAATCTTTATTTGAATAAAATATTCAAACTAAGATTATATGATAATTAATATAAATAAATTGTAACATTTATTTAATTAATTAAGAAATGAATATGAAAAGGTGATTTTAATTGAAATAAAATCATGAACAATATAAATAAATTATTTAAATTTATTTATACGTAGATAGAATCAAAAGATTTTAATTAAATATTAAAAATATTTAATTAATTACCAGACAATGTGATATGACCATTTTTAAGTGTATACACAAGGTTATGCAATTTTATATAGCTAAAATTGCTAACCATGTAGAGGGTGTAAAATATAGATGAACAATCCCTACTTTTGTTATGAACTCATACATCAAAGCATGAAAAAAACTAATACAACATAATTGAAAGATAATGATTATGGTTGATTTATTTTTATGTGTTTGGTGATGATAAGTGGAGTCAATATCAGACACATATCAATTCTAGTAGGGAAACAAAGTCATACATTAATTCAAAATGTATAATGATTAATATCTTAGTGTGACACCTTAACAAAGGTTTCATTGAAGACTATAACTCTTGGAATACATAAGAAAATTAGGTTCTACACATACATTCAAAGAAATAAATAAGTTTTTAGAATATTGAATGAGTCTACTTAGCTATCCCTAGATATAATTTCACAAACACCATATAAAATATTTGTACGATTTTTATAGTCATTTGGCTGGCCAAATAATCATACATACACCTAGAAATAAACACAATGCCAATGGAGACACTTAATCAAGTTTTATTCTAAAATTTAAACTCATTCTTTAGAGATTACAATAGGTTCATTACACATTAGGGGAAAACCCATACCATCAAAATATAAAATACATTTTTTTTCCTTTACTAGAGTTGAAATCCTAGTTGTCTGAAAGTGTATTATTTTTAGTTCTTCTCCAAACTAATTTTCCTATCCATTGGACAATAAAAATGAATGAGTATGTACCCCATTGTAACTTGTGCAACAAGAAACATGCAAACTTACATTAGAACCATAAAAATCCACAATTATAACAATTTTAGGGTGCATCCATATCCTCACATCATGTGTTTCATCATTTTCAGTTCTCTAAATCCAACCCAACCATGTCCCCATGTACAAGTAAAGCATGAGGATACATCATTATTTTATTTGCAACACTTCTGGTCATCAATGGAGTCCATGAAAGGTAAGAGAGTAGGTGGAATAAATGCTAAGAACTATTTGAGATTTGACACAAAGTTATAGTATTCTATGCCTTGTGCGTCTCAAGTTCTAGGTAGAATGTAGAAACAAGAACTTCAACATCTTAAACTTTACATCTTCATTTTTTAGGTTGGCTTCCAAGAGGAATTGGGAACCATGAACTTTATACAAGTTGGGTTTGGGATTTAGGATAGAAGTGTATAATGAATGTTGAAAATTGAGGTGATTATGTAGCTTAATACTTTGTAAAACTTTATGATTGCTGATCTAAATATGTATTCTTTGTTACAGATTTTTTGTGGATGATTAGTTGGTTAGATTCTTTTTACTATTTGTAGAATGAAGACAGAAGGTTGTAGAAAAATTAGATAGAATATTAGAAGTTACACAACATATACCATGGAGAAACCCTTTCGGGAAAAAACTCCACCAAGAATCAATGTATTATTTAATCTCAGAATAAGATTACAATAATTCCAATCCTTGCTTGAGATGCTTCTTTTTCCTTCAACAAATATTCTTCACAACCTACAATAAAAATTGATAAACTCTCTTCAACTTGCTGCAATAAATAGACAATAATGAGCCTTTTAAACTCCAAAGAGTTTACAATTACAAAGCAAAATGCTTATCTCACAAAACCCACGCCTATTCTTTGCAAGTAGAGTTCTACCGTGAAGAACAATGTCAAAACAAGTCCATCCATTTGGGCGTCCTAAACTAAAGTCATAACTCAATGTTGACTCCAAAGATATCTTCTAAGCTTATCCTCAAAGTAGGTGCCCAAGAATGGTCCCACTTAACTCAACCTTATAAAATATCTTAACATGCAAAAGTGTTAACTCCAAGATGCCAACTTGGGTGCCCAAAGTGGGTCCAAGTCAATCTCTGTTAACTGAAACATATCTCTTCACCATTCATGCAAATATCATGCATGATTGATCATCCCCACTTAACTGAATTTATCACCTGTTATCTGTCATGCAACTCAAGTCATTAGTCATGCATTCCAAGTCAACTGAAGTCAACTAGCATTCAACTGAAACTAACTAAATGCAATTGAAGATAACTGAACCATAACTAAACTGAACTGAATTGAACTAAACTAAATTGAACTGAACTAAACTGATCTAATCTGAACTGAACTGAACTGAACTCTATGCATGTAAACATAAATCCCTAACTTCTAGAATCTTTACATGCATTATTGAAGTGTTATCTTTTACTCCAAACAATTAACTTAACTCAAGGTGAGTTCCAGCTTCCATGTGGGTGCCCCATGTGCTCCTATTTTGTAGGAGCTCTTCATGGGCATCCCCACATGTTTCTATCTTTTAGAATTAATTACAAATGGCAATTAACATGTTTATTTCATTCAAATTTAATCTCTTTCTAATCCTAGTGTTGGGGAACACTTTCCAAGGACTTAGGAGATACATGAAATAATGTTTAGGATTGCAATTAAATGGCATCCTATTCCCAACATTCTCCCACTTGACATTATACATTGCAATTATTCTAAACAAGGAATCATTATTATAAATCAAGTACAAGACTAAAGGCCAATGGCCTTCCTGCACCAACTAATCAATCCATACCAACTTCAAATGCAACCCACATAATCATCAAGCTCCAAGAAAATGATTAAAACCAAGAGAACTTATTTGTAGGAATTGGCTTCATAAGGTAATCTGTAGCATTAATTAAAGTGTCAACTTTCTCAATGAATACCTTCCCACTCTCAACCATTTCTCGCACAAAGTGATACTTAACATCAACATGCTTAGTACGAGCATGATACATAGGATTTTTGGCTAAACACATAGCACTTTGACTATCACATTCAAGTTTAACTTACTTGCAATTAAAACCTATACCTTTCCCAAGTCTCTATATCCAAACTACCTCTTTGGAGGCATGTGAAACCGCCGAGTGTGTTGAACTCACGTCCAACCAAGGTGTAGGATTCTTGGTCTTTATTGTTGGAAATAGCTTTTCTTACAAGTAACCATTCCAACATATATCTCTTACCATAAGAGAACTCAAGCCTCACCTATTTCTCCAAGTATCCATGAGGACTTGTAACCAACCAATCAATGCCAAACTCCAAATGCAACATAACACTATCATGAAGTAATCAAGCAAGTGATTAATGTACCCAATACTTAAGAGAACTACACAAGATCAATGTCAAAGCTCCAATCATGAATCAAGAACATAAACACAACAACATGATCTAACCATCTCCTACTAGGAGATCACATGCACCATAACATATATATATCCTAGTCTCAAGAGAACAAGTACCATGCCAAACTCTAAATGCATATCAAGAGTAAACCATGACATAATAGCAACCACTCTAAACAAAGAAAAAACCATATCCCCAATCACATGAAGATAACCTTACCAATGATGCATCCACGTCACTTCCAACAACTCACACTGAACCGTGTTATGAGCTACACATGGCATCATGACTACCATCCTCATCATGAAGATCACTCTTTAACATCAAGCAAAGAGTCATCACTAACATTTTTACATGAAATGATCAAAGCATGATTACCGTCATCTAAGGATTCCTCTGTAGAAGAATCAAAACTCTTTTTCTTGTTCTTACAATCCTTCTTCACATGTCTTGCTTTACCATAGTTCCAACACTTTACCTTACTCCGTCCTTCTAAATTACCCTTTCCTTGTCTCCCTTAGGTTCCTTTTTATCAGGCCTACCTTTTACAAACAAGGCATCTTGGATTTCCGTTTTACAATTCCTCCTCATCTCCTCTGATAGAAGAGTAGGAATTATATTGTCCATCTTCGAATCTACACCACTACCATTGATAGCAACAATTAGATTTTCCCAAGATTTTGGTAAAGAACAAAGTAACAATATGCATTTATCTTCACCTTCTAGCTTTACATCTACAGATGCTAACTAACTTAGAATCAAATTAAAAACATTCAAATTATTTGCAACATAATCACCATATTTCATCTTTAAAGAATACAAATCTCTTTTCAAATACAACTTATTAGTAAGAATTTTTGTTTGATAGATATCACCTATTCTCTTCCATAGCTTATATGCAGTAGTTTCTTCTGAAACATTCAAGAGAACAACATCAGCAAGACATAATCTTATGGTCCCTCTTGCCTTCTTATCAAGCTTAGCCCAATCCTCATCTGACATCGTTGTAGGTGACTTTGTCTCATTACCAACAACTAATCACTAATCTCTCTCTTCAAGGAGATCCTCCATTTTTAGTTTCCACATCTCATAATTAGATCCATTGAATATTTCAACATATAAATGAGAATTAAAACTCATTGTAACAAACTTATTTTCCAAAATCAGCAATAACACAATAGTAAAAGCTCCCACTACAGCCAAAAAACCTTCAAACTTTTAAGAGAAAGGCATCCCAAAATCTACCCAACCTCTGCTTTGATACCAAATGTTGAAAATTGAGGTGATTATGTAGCTTAATACTTTGTAAAACTTTATGATTGCTGATCTAAATATGTATTCTTTGTTATAGATTCTTTGTGGATGATTATCTGGTTAGATTCATTTTACCATTTGTAGAATGAAGACAGAAGGTTGTAGAAAAATTAGACAGAATATTAGAAGTTACACAACATATACCGTGGAGAAACTCTTTTGGGAAAAAAATCCACCAAGAATCAATGTATTATTTAATCTTAGAATAAGATTACAATAATTCCAATCCTTGCTTGAGATGCTTCTTTTTCCTTCAACAAATCTTCTTCACAACTTGCAATAAAAACTGATAAAATCTCTTCAACTTGCTGCAATAAATAGACAATAATGAGCCTTGTAAACTCCAAAGAGTTTACAATTACAAAGCACAATGCTTATCTCACAAAACCCATGCCTATTCTTTGCAAGTAGAGTTCTACCGTGAAGAACAATGTCAAAACAAGTCCATCCATTTGGGCATCCCAAACTGAAGTCATAACTCAATGTTGATTCTGAAGATATCTTCTAAGCTTATCCTCAAAGTAGGCACCAAAGAATGGGCCCACTTAACTCAGCCTTATAAAATATCTTAAGATGCAAAAGTGTTAACTCCAAGATGCCAACTTGGGCGCCCAAAGTGGGTCCAAGTCAATCTCTGTTAACTGAAACATATCTCTTCACCATTTATGCAAACATCATGCATGATTGATCATCCCCACTTAACTGAATGTATCACTTATTATCTATCATGCAACTCAAGTCATTAGTCACGCATTCCAAGTCAACTAAAGTCAACTAGCATTCAACTAAAACTAACTACATGCAACTAAAGATAACTAAACCATAACTGAACTGAACTGATCTAAACTGAACTGAATTGAACTCCATGCATGTAAACATCAATCCCTAACTTCTAGGATCTTTACATGCATTACTTAAGTGTTATCTTTTACTCCAAATAGTTAACTTAACTCAAGGTGAGTTCCAACTTCCATGTGGGTGCCCCATGTGCTCCTATTTTGTAGAAGCTCTTCATGGGCGTCCCCACATGTTCCTATCATTTAGAATTAGTTACAAATGCCAATTAACATGTTTATTTCATTCGAATGTAATCTCTTTCTAATCCTAGTATTGGGGAACACTTTCCAAGGACTTAGGAGATACATGAAATAATGTTTAGGATTGCAATTAAATGGAATCCTATTCCCAAAAATGAAAACTACAAAGGACTAACCTACATTAGGAACAAGGAAGTATTAAGGAACTCAAAAATATGCTGGTTGAGTTTGGGTTAGAAAAATAAATTGGAACATAAGGTTCCAAGTTACAAGTGGAGTCTAAAGCCCACTTGGGTATCACACGGTTAGGAGTAGGAAGGAACTTGAGAATGGAACTTGAGGTTCCAAGTTATAGTCACTATCCAAAGTCTAACATGAAGGGGAAGGAAATATATGACAAATATTAGACACTAGGAGGAAATGGGGAACATAAAATTAGAGTTCCCAATTTTTACAAGGTCTTAGTGTTTGACAAGAAATAAATGACATACATAAGCTTTATGAGGTAGAATACGAAGTGTAGGGGAAAACTTATACCTTAAACCTAAGGTTCCAAGTCCTTGATGGTCCCAATATTTGTAAGGAATAGAGAGGTAAGGCCAAGGTGGGGAGAAAAAGGTAGAAGAAAATGAGGAATGAGAATCCAAAGTGCCAAAATTTTATTGGGACTCTATGTACAAAAGGGAAGTGAGGGAATATTTATGGGGGTGAAGGAGATGATGGAAAACGAACCTAGAGGAATGCCACCGTATTCAAGAACTTATCAAGTACCCATGCAATTACCTTTTAGTTGTTGTAACTTTATCACCATAAAGAACCTTGAAAATATTCACTTAATCTATTTTAATGCTTAAATATTTTTCAAGAAACTTGGCCATGTCGGGAACTTCAATATGTATCAAAAAATATAGAAGGGACCAACACTACCAAAGTTGGGCTTTGGAAATTAGGAGGAAACATGCACTTGGGACATAGAGTTATAGGTCCTTGTCGAGGCCTTAGGTTCAAAAGGAAATTATCGGTTCTAAATTATCAATGATACTTGGGATAAGAGCACAAGGAACCCTACCACTTCAAAATGAAACACTACAATTCCTTCTTTTTTTGGGACATTAGGACATTGATCCACCCTCTATCTACTTACCAACAGATCAAGGGAGATGATGCCTTGATGCCCAAAAATATAACATTTCTTCCTTATATATATTGGGAGGGGAAGGATGAGTTACCACTCCAGCGCCTTGATAGAATTAACTAAAAACACATGGTTTTAGACTTCTCTTGTCAAATATCCTCAACATTGGAATCTAGGCCAATATCAGACTTGGTGGCTCCCTGATACCAGAGATGAGAACATGACAAAATTTGATACTTCACCAAATACGCTTATGCTTCTTTGTACAATTATCTTATTCTGACATTAGAAATAGGATGAGAAAGAAATGCCTTCAAATTTTAACAAACCAAACTCTTAAAATTTTTTATACAATAAAGGATTGGGGTTTGGAAAGTTGGGAAACGTGGGACCAAGTATTGAAATAAGGAAAACCTTGAAAACCCGTAATTCTAGCAAAAGGACTTGGATTTTTTTTAAAGGGTTCTAGGAAGGGTTTTAAGATTGATAAGAAAGGCTTGAAAGGATGTATAACATTAAAACCCTAAAAATACCATTAAGGACGCAAGAGGGTACTCCCCTCTGCCAAATAACTCAAACACAAAATAATTTTCAAATTGAACATTCAAATAAATAAAGATTGCAACAAACTCAAACTTTATTAATTCAAATCAATTTCAAATACATCTGCAATACAAAAAAAATGCTCTCTTTCTATTCAGTGGCCTCTCATGCCATTTCAATATGCTCTCTTATCCTTCACAATACACATTCACCATGTTTCCCCATGTTGCCTCTTATCTCTGCACACATTTTTGTTCAACCTGCAAACTTTATTTGTCTTCAAAATGCCACGAACTCTTCTTAGTTGCAACTGTAATTTCAAATTCATATCATCCACATGATGCACACCTCTCCTTTTTAACTGCTGCACATTAATTTTTAATTTAAAACTCAAAACTTCTTCATACATAGCAACCTCTATCTCTCCTTTTTCCCATTGTCCATTCACTTTCCCAATCTTTGCAATTTCTTGGACTTGTACAATAATAAATCTGTAATTTTAAATTAATTCCAGCTTGCAACATTGCCTCTTCAACTCCCTCTATTTATTAGTGAAATTTTAAATATTTTATTTCTTATTTCCTTTTGCTAATAAATCAACAATCATTTCCCTCTTAAAATCAATTCGAAGAAGACTAATTATGTAAATTGATAGAATTGAGTGTCGACATGCGAAAAAATGAAAAGTGCTTTGTTTCACCCAAAATTTTTCTCAAACATGTGTTATGACCCCCTCAAGTCCTCTCCAAAAGGATTTCGCTCCAGCCCTCATAAATTTTGAAAATTTAAACTTTTCGCAAATTGGCAAACACACTTTCGATATTAAAAACACAAAATTCCAACATTAATTTCTCCCAAATGACAAAAGATATACCTTTGCTTTTTTTTTTTCACATTTGACATGGTACCTCCAAGAATGCCCCTGCAAAAAGATTCTACTCTAGCTCTTACAGTTTTTTGGGAATAAATTTCACAAAACTGCTTATAGAGTGTTGAAACTGCGAATTGGAAAAAAGTTTGATTCTTGCAATTTTTTTCTAACTTTGAAGTTTTGTGATGCTAAGAGATGTCAATGACCACCAAAAAATAAAAAAAACTGAAAACCAAACTTGAAAATATTTTTGGGTGATGCAGATAGCTTGTTCGCCCGGGATGCTCCTACATCAACCACCCCAAGTAGAACAATTGTGAGCATAGGGTTACAATGGTGGAGTTGAGTTGTTGAACTACTCTTCCAGGTTGAGTGCAACATGTAGCGAACTCCATCACTATCCAAAGTGTCAAAGTTTGTCTTCTTCCTCTTTTTCCAACACTTCTCCGCAACACACACCATCTCCCTCTAACCACATTGCATTATCTTCCTTCTCCCCCTCGTGGACTCATGTCCACCATAGCCCGACCTCCTCCACCAAATGCTTTCCACACTTACCTCCTCTTTCATGGGTTCAAACCCACCTCTAACTGTCCACCTCCACCAAAATCTAGCAACATCCTCAACCAACTCTACCAACAAATATACAACATCTACATTTAAATCTAAAATTGCAAATATATTCTCTCTCTTTCCCTCAATTGCATAAAAATTTAATACCAATTTCTCATCACAAAATACAATACTATTTACCTTACCCTTTTTCTCAGCTGCAACATCACTCTTCATTGTGACATCTCTTGTATCATCATCAATTGCAACTTTTAGTTCTTCACACTTCACTGCAACATCAATCGACATCCACTCTTCCTCAATTTTCAACAATTGTGTGAACAAATCTACTTCACCTTCACCCTTTGCTACGACCTCTTCACTGCTTGCTTCATTCCTTTCTTCTTCTCTTGTCATGCCTTCCTCGTGGCATGTCTCTGCTACAACTTCTTCAATAGGGGCCGCGTCTTCGTCTTTCCATCTCGGGCTATGGTCCTCACTCTTCTTTACCACTTTTCTCTCACTTTTTCCAACACTCTTTTCCAACTTCTTGAGCCTTGCCTCGATCTTTCGTACTTCTTCACAAACTATTTGTCCCATATTTTCAATCATCTCATCCTCTACTTTATCCCAATACTGCTCCCAAAACAGTATCCACATGGGCCTCTTCACGACCCAACCCATCTTTGTCTGTTGAAATTTTCCACAACTCACATTCTTCACAACTTCAAGCTCTCTCTCTTGTTGCTTAGGATTCCTCACACACTTGCAACAACTCTCATGAGCCTCTTCTCAACTACTACTCACTCCCACAGATCCTGGTGGATACTCTCCATGCTCAGGATTACTTGCTCTAATACTAATTGATGCAAGAGGGTACTCCCCTCTGCCAACTAACTCAAACACAAAATAATTTTCAAATTCAACATTCAAATAAATAAAGATTGCAACAACCTCATACTTGATTAATTCAAATCAATTTCAAATACATTAACAATACAAAAAAAATTCTCTCTTGCTATTTAATGGCCTTTTATTCCATTCCGATCCACTCTCTTATCCTTCACAATACACACTCACCATGTTGCCCCATGTTGCCTCTTATCTCTACACACATTTTTGTTCAACTTGCAAACTTTATTTGTCTTCAAAATGCCACGACCTCTTCTTAGTTGCACAACTGTAATTTCAGATTGATATCATCCACATGCTGCACACCTCTCCTTTTTAACTACTACACATTAATTTTTAATTTAAAACTCAAAACTTCTTCATACACAACAACCTCTATCTCTCCTTTTTCCCACTATCCTTTCACTTTCCCAGTCTTTGCAATTTCTTGGACTTGTACAGTAATAAAGCTTTAATTTTAAATTAATTCCAGCTTGCAACGTTGCCTCTTCAACTCCCTCTATTTTTTAGTGAAATTTTAAATATTTAATTTCTTATTTCCTTTTGCTAATAAATCAACAATCATTTCCCTCTTAAAATCAATTCGAAGAAGACTAATTATGTAAATTGATAGAATTGAGTGTCAACAGGCGAAAAATGTAAAGTGCTTCGTTTCACCCAAAAATTTGCTCAAGCATGTGTTACGAACCCATCAAGTCCTCTCCAAAAGGATTTCACTCATGCCCTCATAAATTTTGAAAATTTAAACTTTTTGCAAATTGGCAACACACTTTCGATATTAAAAAACACAAATTTCCAACATTAATTTCTCCCAAATGGAAAAAGATATACCTTTTTTTTCACATTTAACATGGTACCTCCAAGAATGCCCCTGCAAAAAGATTCTACTCTAGCTCTTACAGATTTTTGGGAATAAATTTCATAGAACTGCTTATAGAGTGTTGAAACTGGAAATTGGTGAAACCTTGATTCTTGCAATTATTTTCTAACTTTGAAATTTTGTGATGCCGAGAGATGCCAATGAACACCAAAACAAAACAAACTGAAAACCAAACTTGAAAATGTTTTTGGGTGATGTAGATAGCTTGTTCGCTCGGGATGCTCTTGCATTAGTTTTAGACTTCTCTTGTCAAAGATCCTCAACATTGGAATCTAGGCCAATATCAGACTTGGTGGCTCCCTAATACCAGAGATGAGAACATGACAAAATTTGATACTTCACCAAATATGCTTATGCTTCTTTGTACAATTATCTTATTTTGACATTAGAAATAGGATAAGAAAGTAATGCCTTCAAATTCTAACAAACCAAACACTTAAAACATTTTATACAATAAAGGATTGGGGTTGGGAAAGTTGGGAAACGTGGGACCAAGTATTGAAATAAGGAAAACCTTGAAAACCCATAATTCTAGCAAAAGGACTTGGAATTTTTTTAAAGGGTTCTAGGCAGGGTTTTAAGATTGATAGGAAAGACTTGAAAGGATGTATACCATTAAAACCCTAAAACTTTGACAACACAAAATATCAAGGAAAATAATATAGATGACCTATACACAGTATCTTTATGATACTTTGCACTATTTGACTCTTAGGGAACCCATAATAGAGTTTCTTTGATCAATTATTAACAAAGGGTAGGTAAGGTCAAATGCACACTATTTGGAGCAAATGAAATAAATGAGACACATAAAATTGGGGTGCCAATATTGGCCTTAGTTGAGCACATATGTCTCTTGTAGACATAGTGATAATCCTTATTTCTAAGAGAAAATCAAAAAAGGGGAACAAAAAGGAAGACCATGACAGAATTACACTTCAACATGATTAAATAGGGATCATGATTTCACAAAGGTACTCAATAAAACACAATAAAACAAGAGTAGACATAGAAACAACAAAAAAATATATTACAAAGGTTTCAAGAACCTTACCCTTATGAGAAATAGTGCTTGCTCGATGTTGACCATGAATTGGTAGCTCCATAAAATCTCCATCAAGGATCCTAAGGTACAATATTCCTTGACTGCATCCTTCAACAATTTGATAGGTCCCAAACCATAAGACATAAAATTTTTCATGTTTACCCCTCGCTTCTAACTTTAAATTCTACATGAGGATAAAGTCCCCAACCTGGAACTCCCTTTTTATAGCCTTCTTCTAAAAGAGGTATTTCATTTTTATCATCTCAATAATATTCTCTCATAGGCCATACTCCTTGTAACATCATGAAAACATGAAATATTAAAGCAATTCAAAAGCAATAAACTCTATTGTAAACCAAAGCTAAACAACAAAGTACAAAGGAAAGCATAAATGAAAAGATCTCACCAAGCATCGATAATAGTTCCATGAATAACCTCTATTGTCCTTCTCCATTTCGCCGTGATAGTATTCTTGCCCTTAGATTTTCAGTATGTGTGCAAGTATAGCCTCAGTAGATGTGATAATAGAAAAGTATCAAAGATTATAAAACAAGTGCTCCAAAAGTCATCAGATTTCAGGAGAAGTAACAATGATGATGATAAAGCCATTTTATAGAAAATAGGGTTTTTGAATGACAGGCTCAGATTAAAAGACGGACGAAAGATTCAGATTAAAAGATTTGACATGCATTGAGATGAATTAATGAAATAATTAAAGTTATTTAATTAATAGAAGAATAATTTTTTTGATAAGGTAATCAACATTTATAGGGTGCCATACCCTTTACACAAAAATCCCTTAGGGCCAAGAAGGAACCAAGAAAAACTAAACAACAAGGGAGCCAAACAACAAAAATAGGTTTTTTAGGGCACCTGAAACCCACACAGAAAGCAGAGAAATAACAGAGTCAACCAGCTCCAGGTCACCAAAGGGAGCCACACCAATCATGGAGGTTTGAAATTGTGTCCGAACAAAGAGCTCATAAGGGGAGCTTGATCCAAATGGGTCAATCCAAAAGTCTTGGAAGAAACAAACTCATTCATACTAACAAGAGGAATATTATCCTTGAGAGAACTTCCCCTTGGGACATCAACAAGATCTTCCACTTCCAACTCCTTAGCCATAGGCTTCACCAAAACAGATTTATTAGAAACATTAGAGAAGCTCGAAACCTTCCCAATAGAACAAGTTTTCATAGGATTGAAGTCTTGATAAGAGCAAGAAAAATGACCAACTCTAAGGCAATGAGAGCACACCAAAGAGGAAGAATCAAAGAGAATACTCTACTCCCACACACCCATCTTGGAACAAATCATAATTTTATTTGGTAGAAGCTTACCAGGTTCAACCAAAACAAAAAATATAGCATAAACTAAACGTTCCATGTCTTTCGTGATCCTATCCATGCCTAAGAAAAAACCAAAATTCTTACCAATACCACGAAAGAATGCCTCATCCTAGAACTCTAAAGGAAGTGCTGGGAGTCTAAACCAAATAGGGTCCCAATTGAAACAATCCTTGGAAGCCACAAATCCCATAGTCCAACATTTGAAAAGGAGGAAAAAATTACCAAAGAACAAGGGCCCTCCATGTAAGACATCCAAACTTTTTTGAAGGAGTTGGAAGGAAAAAAGAAAGAAATCATTAGGCAAAGCAGTCACCTGCAGTAGACCAGAATCCTTCCATTTGACCAGCTATGAACATCATCAATATTAGGACAAGGGCCAGAGAAACTCCCAATGAGATCATTGCCAACAACAACAATACACTTATCCACCACAACATCTGGAGCCTGAATGACCAGAGTATCAACATCTTCCTCACACGAAGGGAGGGGTTCCTTAACAAAATCCAAACCCCTAGGAGGAGTTGTAGCTTCTAACTCACCAAAGGAGAAAGAGGATAAATGGGGGTTAGGTTAACCAACCCAACCCCAAAGCTAAGATCCTTCACAAGCATCTGAACAACATTCAAACCTTTAGATCTAGGAGTCAGAGACACACCTAGATTCACATCCAAACCAAGCCCAACACCCTGCACATTGCAATCCTATTGAGAAGGAATTAGGTGATTAAGAAATCCTTTAAGTAACCTAGAAAAAGGAGCACCATCCTCCTCTTTCTTCCTCGCTTTCACACACTAACGAGACATCCTACAAGCCTCCAACATAATATCAAGAAGGAGCTCTGCTTCCTTTTCATTAGAATCAATAAACCACTCATCATCAATCCCATCTTTAGAGAGAACATAGAAAAATCCAACATAGGGAGCAATATCCCCCTCATCAAATCCCTCCACCGAACCTCCAAAGTCAAAACCCTCATCGACGATTGCAGATCCGACAACAACCTCCGAACTGTCCACCACAACATCCTCAAAGCCAACAACTTTGAAGGAAAGCTTCAGACCAACCTCCTCTGCATCCTCAACTTCAACAACAACAACCTCATCCTTGGAAATAGACCCAACTCTAGAATCCCATTTCCATCATCCTTTGCATCTTCATCCTCTCAAACGCCTTCAAATTTCAAACCTGTGCGTGCGCACCCAAATCCTTTTCTCTCTCCGCTCATTTCTTCATCTTAGAAGAATAAATGTTAAAATGACTGAATTAAATAATTAAAATTTATTTAATTAATATTTGAGAAAATACTTTAGAAAATAATTAAATAATTAACATTATTTAATCATGATCATGAAAATACAAATTATGGAGAAATCGAAGTCGCAGGCTTAGACCAAATTTTAGTGTCTACATTTTTCCCCTCTTTGATACAATATCATTTCAAAATTTTTGTCAAAGAAAAATGATCAAAAACATGCCCCAATCATGCCCCAATGTGGAATAGGTGAAGGTATGCCCCCTCGAGAAAATTGACAAATTTTCAAAAAATTCCAATTTTTTTGGAAATAGTCCCAATTAGTTAATTTGATGGCCAAAATTTCGATGGTGATGAAAGAAATCAGTTTGGAGGAAGTTTAATAGGTCAAATGGTCATCAAAATATGGAAAATAGTGCATCCAGTATAGAAGGTTTGAAAAATGCCACCAAAAAACCCTAGGTATAAATACAAATTGGGTGTAAAACCAATTCATTTTCACCTCTCAAGTTTAGAAATTATGATTTTGTGCTCTGAAGTTCTAGAAAAAATGTCAGCCGTTCCTCACACTTCCCACTGCGGATATCACATTCAAATGTTTAGATGGCCTGCTGACGTTGGACCTTGGGTACGTAGTTGAAAACCAACTTTTGAAATTTTGTATTTGCACGCCTTTTTAGGCATTTTAAGCTTATTTTTCAAATGCGTTGATTCTAAAACATCGCATATGCATGCGTGATCAACACATGTGTATGTGGGATGACACATTTGAAAAATGAAGTCTAGGCTAGCGTGGGTCATTGGAATGAATAAACGCATTTGAAATTTATTGCATCGTATATGTATACCTGTAACACTTATGTTATGGACAATAGCACATATAGATTTTTGAAACCCATTTGTGATTTTAGTACGCATTTGCATGTTTGAATGGTCATTTGATTGGGAATGGTTGTATTTGCATGCATTTACATAATAGGAATGCATATGCATTACTGTTTGACTCATGTGAGATGTTTCAATGCATTTGTGAATTTGAATGACACAATTGAGTTTTTGCAATGCATTTGATAGAAAAAGGTCACATTTGATTGGCAATTTTTTTTTGAAATTTTGGACTGTAAGAGGTTGTTTGTTTTCTAACACGAGGTATGCATTATGCCATTGTAGGTTGTGTTGGATCCAATTTATACAAGGGAGTCTAGACCATTGACTTTTGACTTTTGGGATTAGCTATGGAGTGGAGAGAGATGGTTCCTCTGGCACCTGGGTTTAATCATGTTACCTATATGCCCACTATTCGGGCAAACCGAGGTCTATTGACTACTCTCTACGAGCGGTGGCACTCTGAGACGTCTTCTTTTCATCTGTGTACAGGTGATGCCACTGTTATATTAGAGGATGTATATAGGATTTTGAGGTTGCCGATTAGGGGTGCCAAAGGTATGTATGATACGCAGAGGGGTTTGAGTGAGATGTGTAGATATTACCCCCATGATGATATTAGATAGCTAGGGATAGATCATTATGAGATTAGATGGAATTTGTTGGCTGGTATATATGATAGGATAGATTGTATGTTATGTACATTGATTGGGGGGGTAGTTCTACCTGACCGCCGAGGTCATGGATTTCCTATGGGATGGGGGGAGATGTTAGTGGGTATGTTAGAGAGACGGGTGGTGTATGCATGGAGTCAATGTTTGCTTGCCATGTTATACTTTCATGTACATGACATAGCATATAGAGAGGCACAGTCGATGAGTTGTGGTACCACGCTATTGATGGTATGGAAGTGGGAACACATTGTTATAATTTGTTCGCCTATTACAACCAATTTGGCACAGGGATCTCCTTATACCTTCTGATATGCGAGGGAAAACACCTAGACACATGTAGGAGACAGGATACTACAGACATACCATTGACACCATGGTGTAGTTCGTCTGGAGGCTATACATGGATTGTGCTCAGTGGTTGGATGAGGATCGACATCTGTCGTTATGCCAACATACCCAGTATTTGATTGGTCAGACAGTTTCACATGTACATATTATTGAGAGGCATTTTCCAGACAGAGTTCTAATATAGTTTGGAGAGGTTTAGGATGAGCCTCGAGGCCAAGCAGAGTATGCACGATCTTCTAGGGAGGTTACTCTATGGGGACTAGAGATTCCTGTTGTGACAACTAAGGTTGACATTGATGCATTATAGCCTATTCAGTGGGGATGGAGGGGTGGAGCTACAAATCTTGGCACGAAAGATGCATATGATGCTTGGTGGGTGAGTCATAGGCTAGTGCCCTTTACTGATCTAGAGCAGGATGCACCTATAGAGAGGCGAGGGATAGGACCTCGAGGTAGGTGTGGTAGAGGTAGAGGTCACGGTGGTAGAGGTGACAGAGGTGGGAGAGGTGATGGTGGACATGGGGGAGGAGGAGGTCAGAGAGGTGGTGGTAGGGGTCGATGAGGTCATCGATGCAGAGGCCCACATTTGTCACCTGTCCATGAGGAGGAGGGGGAGGTGGAGGATATACACATGTTGGAGGTTGGTGAGGGAGAGGAGGATGTTGGTGTTGAGACTAGTGGAGAGGAGCATGTAGAGGAGGAGGCTATTGGAGGAGAGGAGATTGATGCTCTTGGTATGCTTGTAGGCTATCAAGATGATGATGAGGAGGAGGAGATGGGAGATCAGGAGAGGGAGCTCCGTGATAGGATCATGGAGGAGTGGGATGATGATATGGGAGATCAGCCTCGATAGGAGGATACAGTTCCTATTGATTAGGAGGTAGTAGATCTACGGGCCGGAGTAGAGTCTCTGGAGGAGGGGATGAGGGAATTGATGGCAGAGTGAGACTTGTTGCGGATGGAGAGAGAAAAGGCATATATGGATAGGGATCAAGACATAGCTTAGAGATAGGAGACTGAGTAGAGATTTATAGAGTTTACAACTCTTTGCAGTGGGATGACTACAAATTTCGCTTAAGAGCTAGTCAGAGCTTGTGAGAGAGCAACTTACTACATGGACCTATATGAGGGAGAGGTTCCTCCTGAGATACGGGCTCCTAGTTATTCTCAGGCACACAGTAGTAGGTCACAGAGCAGGACTTAGAGCAGGGCCTAGAGTATAGAGGGGGTCGTAGGACCTCACAGGACTGGGCCATATGACAGGCCTCCTTCTGCACACCGGTCATTGGGATCTCATTGTTAGTCACCTCCACATTCTCCACATGGGAGTAGTGGGAGTTACAGATAGAGACATATTATGATATTTGTTCATTAGACATTGATCATAGAGCCTGCGGGCTTCATTTTTACTGATACGTTATGACACTGTGATGTGACACTTTTTGAGCAATATATATATATATATAACATTTTGGCGGTGATTCCTATGATGTGCAATTCTATTTATGATTATGCAGTCTTTTATTTATGCATATGTTCTATATGATATGTTATCTTCTATATGATATGCATATGTTATGGATGATCGTATTTACATTATGATGTTTTATGCAACTTATGATGTGATATTGATTCTATATGATGATGTATGTATGTACAAGCTATCTACATGTGATGCTATACATTTGATGATGGTGGATGCAATGTGATATATATAATTGGTATGTACATGTATGTGATATGTTATGCAATCTATAATAATGATTACTAGATGATATGTCATGGATTCCTTAATGCTATGGATGCCTATATTTTTGTGTTTTCAAATGCAACATATATGTATGATATTTACATGATGTTTCTAACATGAATGCATATGCATGATGCTTTATATTATTGTGTGTCATAGGAATTCCTCATAATGCAAGAAAGAAGAAATGTTAGTGTGAAAAGAAGAATAATAAAAGACAATGGATGTTAGTATTATCAATCTTCAATGTTTTGCCAAATCACAATAGGCCTTGCACTAAATCATCATTGGGCGGTTACTAATACAAATGGAGACAGACACCATGATATGAGATAGATCAAGGTGTGCAAGGTCATCCACCTGCTAAAAACAAATAGTAGCAGACAAGGATTATCCTTACTCATAATAAGGGCACAGTTTCCCTAGTCTTTTCGTCAAGGCAAACCACAAACAACAAACAAATAAAAGATGAGTCATGAGACGACATCGCTCCTCTAAATCCTTCATGGGACATCCTTGAGGAAACTAGTAACATGAATCCAAAATAAAGCCAAACGAAAAGATAGTCGTCAAACAATAGTCAAAGAAAATAGAATTTTGATACATCGTTGCTTCTCTAAATCCTTCATGGGAAATCCTCGAGAAAGCTAGTAACAGGATTCCAAACTAAAGCCAAATGAAATGATAAGATAAACAAGCCACAAAGTCAAAAGCCAATAAAATATTTTCCAAAACTTGATCTGTTTGTTTGATTTTTTTGATTGATAAGATAATTGAGTGATAAGACCTAGTTTCAGGAGGGACACATACTGTATAAGACGTTGAGTCTAGTTTTGAGTTTATGACTATTTGTATAAGGCATGACAAAAGCCTGGTTTCAGAAAGACACATATCGTATAAGACATTGAGTCTGATGCAGTTGATGTGATAACCTTTGTAAGGCCATGTTGATTGTTTGACAGTGCTTGTATTCATGAAGGACTCATCCTATATGAGACATAGGCTAATTGTTGTTTTGATGATGTCTATTTTCTAGGAAGGAAACATCCTGTAGCAGACATAAGTTGATTTGTCTTGGTGATGTCTGTTTTCAGGAAGGACACATCTTATAGTAGACATAACTTAACTTGTTTTGGGTTGTTGCTCTGACAATTTTTTTGATTTGACTTGGTGACATTGTTGAATTGTTCATCTTGTTGATGTGTGACTTGATATGATGTGCTAACAACTATTTGTGCTTGATGATGAACCCTAAAGAACTAACCTAGTGCGGCCTTGGGGCTCATCGATTGATGGCCTTGCCTACATCATACACATAAAGACCTCGTAGTTCAACTAGACTTTAACTAACAAGACTGACTGAAAAATTTATGAGTTATTTAAAAATATAAGACGTGTGTGATAGTGAATGTAAAAAACCCTAATGGATTGACCTAGTGTGGCCTCGGGGGCTCATTGATTGATGGCCTTTCCTACATTATACATGAAGATACCTCGTAGTTCGACACGACCAATGACCTTGTCATATAGACAAATGGATTGAATCATGATTTTATACAAACAAACCTAAAAGAACTGACCTAATGCCTCAGGGGCACATTGGTAGATGGCTTTGCCTATGTCTAGTCTCAGAGGCAATGTAGTTCAACAAATGACAAAGAATAACAAGTGCGACTGACTCTCACTCTGTTTTTGGATTTTTTGAAATATTTTTTTGTCATTTTGAAGTTTTCTGATGTGTTTGGATTTTCTCAGGACATTTTGTGATTTTTTTGGATATTTTCAATGGTTTTATGTCTTTAGAATAGCCAATGTAAGAACCAAAGTGACATAATTCAAGTATTTTCCCCTAGTCGAGTATAAGACCAATTGATTCTGAATAGGATGGGATGGGGGATACTAAGTACACTAGATGTCAATCATTCCCAGTTATGGAAAAGACAACCATTTATTATGAATGGTATGTACAAGCGATGGATGGGAAATATATGATATGTACAGGGATGTGGATAAGAAAGATAGGTGGTATGTACAAGGAAGCTAGATTAGAATGATAGTAGACAAAGGAGCAAAGTTGACTACACATGGTGCCTGTTTGCCAGGTTTTCACCATGGTACTTATCCAAAGCACCACCGAAGTGGTTTTCACTATTGGATGACTTATTTCTCTTTACTATTTTCTTGATTTTTTTATTTAAAAAAAAAAAATTATGTTACCAAGACGCTTGTTTGTCAAGTTTTCACCTAGGTAACAATTTTTTTGTATTTTTGATAATTCAATAAGGCTCTCAGAAGCTATGGGTAGAACTTATTCAAATGAAGACTATTTTATAGGTGTTGAAAATGGTTCTACTTCCAGAGTAGAGAGTTGATATATCCTAATCCAAAAAGCTTTCGTGACAATGTAGGGTCCTAACCAGTTTGGTTCAAACTTTCTTGGTTTTTCTCTTTTAGCTTGATTCTTGGGATTCTCCATTAAGACTAGCTCACCAATGTCAAAATTTCTATTCAAGAATTTCCTATTATAGCTGCGATGAAGACGATTTTGATATGCTTGGAGATGATCTAATGCTTTATGTCTTCATTCATCTAGGAATTCTAGCTCATGTAGTCTTGAAATCGGTACTCTTCATCGTCAATATGCCCTTTAAAGGATACCCTTAAGGAAGGAATCTCAACCTCAATAGGCAAGATGGCCTTAGAACCAAATACTAATGAATATGGAGTTGCACTAGTGAGAGTATACATATGCTTGTGCGATAAGCCCATAAGGATAGATTTAGCTGCAAATGCTAATAATGACTAGCATCATTAAAGTCTTTTTGAGGATTTTGATGATAGTTTTATTAGATTCCTTTAGCTTGGCCATTACCTTGTGGGTAATATGGGGTGGAAAAATGGTGTTGGATATGGAATTATTCACAGAGATGACAGAATTGTTGGTTCTTGAATGGACGACCATTATATGTGATTATGGATTGAGGGACACCATATCGACAGATGATATAGTTTAGGATAAACTTAGAAATTTGTGTGTGTTGGTGATGTAGGTCATGGGAATAGCTTCAATCCACTTGGTGAAGTACTCAGTCAGCAGTGATAATGAACTTATGGCCATTAGAGGATGTAGGATGTATCTTTCCTATGAGATCGAGTCCCCATTGGGAAAAGGGCCATGGTGATGTTATGGGATGGAGCTCCTATGTTGGTGCATGTATCAAGTCTCTGTGTACCTGACATTGTGACATTTCTTGACAAAGATATATGAGTCCTTTTCCATGGTAGGCCAATAATAACCCAGTCTCATAATCTTCTTAGCTAAGGTAGGACTACTAGAATGGGATCCACATATACCCTCATGTACCCCATGCAAGGTTGCTTGTGCTTCTTTAGTATTGAGACATCTTGATAGGGTATTGTCTAAGGCACACTGTAAGGGGTGTCTCTCGATGATGGTATTGTTGTAATCGATATGCACCCTTTGTTAGATTTGTAAAAAAAATAATCTCAACTTAGAAAAACACTAAGTTTTTCTCAAGATATATCTCAAAACCCTAATTCGAGCTCAAGAAGAAAGCTCAAGGAAAAGCATAAAAAATTGCCCAAAAATGTGGCACAAAAAGTGGAAAAGTCACACTTTTTGCATGTACATACTCAAAAGCTCCTAAAAATAGGTCTTCTTTGCTTTAAAAGCAAAAAAAAACACCTTATCTCTTCAATAAGAAGTTCAAATCTAACCAAGAGAAAAGATCACTAATAAATCTGCTAAAAATAACAAAGAAATAAAACAATTTATAAAATATTGCTTTATTCTTGCTTTACAATGATTTGCAGATTTAATACTCTCACAATTTGATTATTTTTGCAATTAAAGATTTAGAAAAATCTTTTGCAAAACAATATAACCTTATCTCTCCAATACAACTTGATTTTTTATAGAAAAAATCATAAAAAATAATGCAATCTCCTATCAATATTTTAATTGATTTCTTTAAAATCAATTGAAAAATAAAACCTAAATGATAAGAGCTTTACCTAAGGCATAAGTAAATTCTCATTTGTATTTCAATTGATTTCTCTCAAAAATCAATCAAAACCTAAGGCATTTATCATTATCCATTTTGACTAAGGCATTATTGACCCAAAACCCTAAAGCCTTAAGCCATAAAAATATTTCATCAAACAAGCCTAAAGACTTAGGCAAATCATAATATGGAGGCCTCTAAGATGTTCGACCTAAGGCATGCATAAGATATAACACTAAGGCATTAATCTTCAAATGGAAAGCCCATTTTTGAATTAGGGAATGAGGGTAGACAAAACCTAAGGCAAACCCTAAAATTGAATCATTTGCTTTTAGTGACCTTTGAGAAAATGCTCTGCAAGAAGCACTGCCGTGTATGAGCTAGGGTTTCGATTTGGGCCTCCATTTGAGCCTTCATTCGAGCTTTGCTTCTTTTTAACTCTGATCATACTCGACCTCCAAGTCATGGTAAGTTTATTTTCTGTCTTCTCTTCATTTCTTGGCTCCTTTGATGAGAAAATGGCCTCACAGGCCGCATATATAACACATTTTTCTAATGCGTCCTACTCCATTTTCTTGTGCTTTTTCTTCTGTTATTTCTTGGTCGCCATTGTGAGAGTTCAACCCCTGCATGTGGAAGCTCTGTGAGAGCTGACTTTCCATATTCTTAGTCTTCTACATGCACAAATGGTAAGTTTATTGTTCTTTTGTATCTTTCTTGGCATTTTCTCTCTAAAACAAAAGCTTATGCAAGCTTAATATTCCTACAAAAGGTCATTTTCCATTGATAAATTTATGGCCATTACACAAGTTGCACCATGTTCATGCTTTTCTAATGCATTTCACTTAGAAATTTGTATGATTTCCAGTATTTTCTTTAGATCTTGGGGTTTAGACGGAAAACCCAAAAGAGTTTTTCTATCTTCAAATGAAATTTGGGACTGAAATCCCTCCTCTTGGCTGCAGCTACTCATGCACAAAATGGGTGTTTTGGAACCTTCTGGGCTCGACCCAAGACCACATCACATTTTTCTTGTATTTTTGGAACAACCCTCATATGGGTATATTGTATTTTGAAGAAAATAATGTTCATTCTGAATTTCTCCAAAACTAGAGCTCGACCCATGAGAGCATTGTACAATTTCTGCATTTTAACGAAACCCCATGTGGGTATTTAGAAAATAATGAAGAATCTGTATATTTTGTTACACATTCAAAATTTGAGCTTGACCCACCATGGCATTTCATTTACATTCTGATCTCTATAAAAAACCCTTACATGGGTAAATGGTATTTTGGAAGAAAACTGTATTTTGATTTAAAATCCTTTCATAGCATTCTGTAGGAGCATTGTACTTGTTTCTTTTTGTCAAAATAGAAGCTTTTATAAGCTTGGCTCTGTGCACGAATGGCTGCTCCGTTTGATTTAAAGAGGAGATTTAATTGTCTCAGACCCCTATTGTATTTCTGGGAACATTTGCTGCTTTCAAGATCAAAACTCACATAATGTATAGACGATGGAAAATTTGCATTTTCACTTCTGTATTTCATACATTTCCTATGCTCCATTGAATAAAACCCTAGCTTGTGGGTACTTGATCTCAGGGCTAAAAACCCCATACTACATAAGATTTTGTATTGTATCTGTACTGTTCATGCATTGATAAGATGATATTACTATTCCTTTCTTGGCACTCTTCATGCATTTTTATGTTCCATTATGAAAAGACTGTTCTAGGCATTTGCTTTCCTTTAAAGCATTAGGCATTCTTTCCTTTAAAGCATTCAAGACTGTTATATCACCTTCCTTTAATGCAACACTTGCATTCAGACATTAGTGAGTACCTGTTTGATGACTTGATGCTTGTCATCTTCCATTCAAATGAGAATTTGAAGCTCTTTCATATGATTTGAATAGTGTCTTGTCAAATGAGGCATTATGTATGCTTGTTCACTATCACCATCATGAGCATGAACACTGTTGTAATATCATGAAACAAGATGCATAAACAATACTCATGGAAGCAAAATGCAAACTGTATAGCAATATTTTAGATTTTCAATTATGAAAATGATATTCTTCAGTTGAATTGATTAAGCATATTAAATCTATTGTCCACATGTAGCTTTTAAAACAACATATTACTTGATTGTTATGAGTGAACAATAGGCTTAACTGTTTGATGACTGAAAACATGTTTTACTCCTTCATGAATAGTTCAGATGAACATGATGATTGTATTCCTTCACTCAACCCTATTTGTAATGCTTGAGGGGCAGCATGCCAAGCTCTACCCTTGTGGGAGCCTGTTTTACTCCACATGCTTTTATGTCTTCATAAGATGATCAACTTCATGACTTTTCCTATACCTGCAAAAGAAACAAACAATATTAGCATAAAAATAATCTATGATGTGACACTCCATTTTCAACTCTCGCTTTCATGCACTTCTCTTTTAGTTGACTCCATGCATTCCAAGGAATGAATTATATCTCTGTTGATAGGCTTGTAGTATAGTTCATATCTTGAGCTCTTAATTGAAACCTTTCTCAATATTTTGCAAGTACAGTCAGGAATGGAAGTGAAATGGAGCAAGCTAAAAACCATCAAATGAAGACCAAATACAGGAAATGACAAATATGTTCTATGTTATTTGCTTCTTTCCTTTAGTTGTATATTTTATTTCTTGTAATGAATGGAACCAACTAAAACCATGACTTATGTGGATCTTTTAATTTCTCCTTTCATTTCAATCCTGAAAGAAATGCATCGAAATGAAAAGTTGTACCATCATTTGTATTCTTGCTATCAAATGAAAACATGTAATGTGAATAACTTCATGAAATAAATGAAAGCAATTTGTTATGCTTAATCATTTGTATACTCTGTTTTGTACTCCACTTGATTTGTAAAGCATTTGAGCAATACTTTTGAAACTCAGTTTTCTTAGAACACTTGTATAACTGATACTTGATAAAAATAGTGCAAACAACACTTAAGCACAAGTAGAAATAACTGTACTTTTAGTTTGAAATATAACAAAATTTAATCAGCTCCACCAATTGAGCTGTAGTGAAAAATTGGTAACAGGTGTACTTGGCTAATTTTTTAGAGAAATGTCCTACGTTGGTTATTAGAAAGGTTAGGGTGTATGATCTCGTTATGGATGTAGTCATATATGTCTTTATACCATGGGGAATTGGGACCAACAATCTCACACACCATCTCCAAATCTGGGATGTCATAGGCAGGGACCAAAAGTTGTTCTACCAAAAACTCGAATGTAGGAACGTTGCTAGGTATGTCCAAGAGTGAAGCAATAGTAGCCATGGCGTCTGCTGCCCTGTTTAGAACATGAGGTATTTGATGAAAGTCAACCTTGTCAAAGTACTCTTTGAAGCTATTTTCCATGCATTTGTAGTAAGCAATATTTTCATCCTTAGTCTCATAGTCATCATTTACCTGTCGGATTACCAGTTGAGAATCACTATAAACCTATAGGTTCTTGATCTTCCATTTGACTGCCATGTGTAATCCTGTCACAAGAGCCTCATATTTTGCTATGTTATTAGTACATGGAAAAGCAATCCTGAATGACTTAGGAATAGAGTTACCTTGTGGTGTGATAAACAATATACCAGCCCTTGAGCCATGATTGGTGTGGGACCCATCAAAGTATAATTTCCATGTCACACTCGTATGAATAGTGAATATAAAATTATTTGGAAAATCTACAACTAAAGGGTGATTTTCTTGTATCGGTGCATTGACCAACTGATTAGCAATGACTTGTCCTTTGATAGATTTTCTTTCTACATACTAAATATCATACTCATTGAGTACCATTACCCACTTAGCCAGTCCTCCTATTAATGTTTCCTTGCTTAGGAGATATTTCAGAGGATCTATCTTTACAACCAACATGGTTTGGTGGTTTAGCATGTAGTGCCTAAGTTTTTGATTAGCAAAAACTACTACAAGATAGGCACATTCAATGGTACTATAATTGAGCTCATAACCTACCAAAGTGTGACTAATATAGTATACCGCCCTTTCATGACCCTCATTGTCATTCTATGCAAGCAATGCTCCTAGTGCTGAGGTGGTAGCTGATATGTAAAGAATCAATGGTTGTCTCTAAATAGGTGGCATTAAGACTGGTGGTGTGAGTAGGTAATCCTTAATCAGTTGAAAAGCTTCTTGACACTTACCTGTCCATACAAAGGGTACTCTTTCTCTAAGTAAATGTTGAAAGGGATGTGTCTTATCTACTAATTGCACTATGAATCTTATGATGGATTGCAGTCTCCCTTGTAGTGTCCTTAGCCGATGGAGACTAGCTGGTGGAGGCATGTCTATTATTGCTTTCACTTTGGTTAGATCCACTTCAATGCCTTATCTAGAAATGATATATCCTAGAAGCTTTCTTGATTTCATGCCAAACATATATTTCTTCAGATTTAGTCTCACTTTATACTCTTCTATCCCTTGAAAAATCTTGTCTAAAACCTGTAAATGATTAGCTCTTGTCAATGATTTAGCTATCAGATCATCGACGTAGTCCTCCATGAGAGTGTGTATGAGGTCATGAAAAATAGTTGTCATTTCCCATTGATAGGTTGCTCCAGCATTTTTGAGTCCAAAGGGCATGACATTTCAACAATAAGTTCCCCATGGATAGGTGAAAGTTGTCTTAGGTTTGTCTTCAGTTGTAATTCTAAACTGATTATACCCTAAAAATCCATCCATAAGGGATAACATCTCATATCCTACTGTCATGTCCACTATCATGTCAATGTTTGGCAGAGGGAAGTCATCTTTAGGACAAGCCTTGTTGATATCTCTAAAATATATACAGATGCAGATGCCCCCTGTTGGTTTTGTGACTGGTACCAGATTAGAAATCCAATTTTCATAGTCAATTGATCTAATGAAGCGAACGTCCAATAGTTTCTTCAATTCAGCCTTGACTAGTAAAACAATCTATGGGTGCATTTTCCTCAATTTCTATTTCACGGGTTTTACTCCTGATTGTAAAGGAAAATGATGTAGTACAAGTTCAGGACCCAACCCAGGCATGTCAGCATATGACCATGCAAAATTGATCTATCTTTGTGTGAAGAAGTTGTAGAACTCTGGCTGCTTCGTTTCTATCAACGATGTTGCAACATAGACCAATCAGGGATTCTCTTCAATACCTATGTTGATTTCCACAAATTCTTCCACTAGAAAGGGTGACTTTTTCTGAGTAACAGGGAGAATGTTCAAACCTCCATCCTTAGGTGCCTCAGAGAGGTTTTTTCCTTCGAATGTGTCCTTAGTTTTTTCTTTTTTATTGTTTAAAGGTGCCTTTCATTTTTCACCTAGGGACTCATCATTTTTAGTTTTGTCATTTTTTTTCCTATTTTTGCGACTGGAGGGTTTAACAGATTCCCCAAAATATGCCTTGTTATCCAAGTCTATGGTAAACCCAACCTTATGATCACCACTAGGTATGCCGTCTCGTAGTCCCAGGAACTCAACTATTGCTTCATCGTTCTCAAAAATGTCTAAGACGGGTGTGTCTTGTTGGTCCCAATCGATGAGTTGGGGGTATACTAAGGGAATGTCATCATCAGAGGTGTCAAAGTTGAAAGGGATCAAGGTAAAAGCTGAGTTGTTCATATAGTCACAAAAGTTTCTTACCAAGTCCTCTTTGCTATTTTGCTTGGATCTAGGTGGATTCTGAGGTGGACCTAATGCCAAGGTGTGGTTATCTAAAGTGGATTTGTCAAGTTCCCAAGAGGTAGGATCAAGATATTCCCAATAGTAATGTTTAAACCATTCCTCTTTTGTCATAGTTTTTGATGGACAAGAATTCAATGGATTTGATGAGGATTTAAGCATTAAGTCAAGTTCTCCAAACAGTTTATCAAGGTCCATGATAGAGGTGGAGGATAGTGAATCCCACTCATATTTGTTAGAGTTAGGGGAATCACAGTAGGGTTGGTCAGATGGTTCATCGGATGTCTCAATATCTTCATAAGAACTTACTTCCTCGAGTAAAGGTGATGTGGTACTAGGAACACCAATCTGAAAGTAGTTGAAACCCAAACCCTAGGCCCTTCAACCATTTAGAAACAATGATAGGTTCAGTCCTCCCATCCTGATGTAAACCTAAGCCACTATGTCCATTGTATCCCTTGCTCTACATTATGGTAAAACCTTTTCCATATTGATCTATAGGTATCTGAGCAAGTGGAGGAGGTGCTTCATTGTCTTCTCTGTATATCTAGGAGGTCACATCATCCTAATTTATGGATTCTTTGCTTAATTCTCCCCATTTTGTGAAAGTTGTTGTGGGAGGGATGTGTATGGTGACCACTGACTGTCTCCTATCTACTGTAGGTAAACCGTATGATTTAGGAGGAACCATATGGCTAACATAATAAGATGTCTTCATGTGATATTCTCCACAACCATTGTCTTGGATCTCGACCTTAGGAGTGGAAGGTAGTGATGGAGAAGTGGATGTTTTGGTAAGAGTGGATGGATCAACATAGTGGGATGAATTGGATGATGAAGCTTCTTGGTTTACAGGCACCTGGCGTTGGGGTATCTCTCATAGATTAGTATAATATTGGAAAGGATCTGGGTCACCATCTATTGTAATCTCAGTGCCATTGTAAGGGAATTTTAGACATTGATGATATGTGGAAGGGACTGCCTTCATGGCATGAATCCATGGCCTGCCTAGTAGAAGGTTGTATGGGAGGGTGAGATCCAAGATTTGGAAGTTTGTCTCCATAACTGCAAGACCAATTCTGATAGGAAGTGTTACAACCCCCTTTGATTTTTGTTCTTCATCATCATAAGCCTTAATGAGAATGCTTTTGGTGGTGTCCACACACGCTTTTGAGAAACCTAATTCCTTAACTAATTTTAAAGTGCAAAGATTCAACCCTGCGCCTTCATCTACCAAGACTCGTCTAACTTTGGTTTTATTAACAAGGACTTCAAGGTGTAACAAGTCATTATGATTTGTCTTCTTAGTTGCATAGTCTTGTTTGGAGAAGGTGGCATGATGATTATTAGTCAGGTAGCCTACCATTTCCTAGAAACGATTGACATCAAGATCATTAGGGACAGTCGTACTTTGTAAAGCCTTTTCTAGAATGGATCGATGATCAGGTGAGATACACAATAGTTCCAAGATGGAGATTTGGGTTGGGGTCTTCCCCAGCTGGTCAAGTAAGTTATACTATGGCTTGGAAGTCTATGGTGCCTGGTGTGATGGAGGACCTTAGATGGTGATCTTGGTTTGACGAGTGTTGACAACACACTCGGGAGTTTTATTTATGGTAATGGTATTGACGTGCTCATCAACAACTCATATATGATTTATGATGGGGCCACTATAATCATTCTTGAAACTAGCATAGTTGGCAGAAGTATTGGTCATGTTACCAAAACTGGGGGCTTTTCCTTTCCCATGGTCATGTAGTGGATCAAAAAAGACCTTGTGATCAGTGTTTGAAGATGTCAGTTTCTGTCCACTAACTTCAATATTTTTGTTCTCAACAAAGTCTTGTATGATGTTTTTCAATTGTTGGCAATTTTGTAGGCTATGTCCTTTAGTCCAATGGAAATCACAAAAGGCATTGTCATCCCACCAAAATGGTTTGAATTGCCCTGGATCGTATTGTCTTGGCTCTTGAAGCTGTATGAGATTGTGTTGCAATAGTTGTTTGAAGACCAATTCAATGGGTTCCCCTAAGGGAGTGAACTCATGTTTTGGAAACCTCCTTTGTTGTTGTGGTCGCTGGGTGTTTTGGGTAGCGTTGGGGGTTTGATTGACGATGTTGTGTGTTGGTAAAGGGGTTATTTCCTCTAAGTGTGATGATCGGTCTTGCTTGTAAGGTTTTAGCATCAACTACCCCATTATTGGTAACATTTTTGTTCTGAGACCAAAATTTATTTTTGTCATTGGGGGTGTTCTAGACAAGGGGATTTCTGTTGGGTGTCTTGAGTTCCCCTTTGTCAATGAGACCTTTTTCTAGTATGAGGCCCTTTTCCACTAGTTTTGCAAAGGATGTGCAACAATGTACTCTCAAGTCACTTCTCAATTTTGGGTTGAGGTTTTCCTAGAAGATAGCGACCTTTTGTTTCTCAGGTATCTTAACAGGACATCGACTAGCTATAGTTCTCCATCTCTGGAAGAAAGTGATAAAAGTTTCTCCTTCGTCTTGTATAGTGTGACACAAGGTTGCTATGTTGATTTCGTGGTTGATGTTAAAGGAGAAGTGTTTGATAAACTTTTCAGCTAGTTTGCCCCATGATTTTATGCCATATTGGAGACTCGAAAACCATTCCAATGCATTTCCAATAAGACTCCTCAGAAAGAGTCTAATAAGATAGGTGGGGTCATATGCGACATCTATGCACATCGTGGAAAATTCCCTTATGTATTCGACTGGATTTCTCTTTCCGTTGTACTTGGGAAAGTTAGGTATAACATACCCATGAGGGAAAGGTGTCATGTATAATGATTTTTTGAAGGGAAATGGGCACAAATCCTTTGCTGAGAAATTTCTCTTGTTAGACATTGCCATGTTATCCATCTGTGATTGAAGAGTGTGCATTTGTGTCTATAGGACGTCAACTTGTGTTAATGATGTGTTAGTTGGATTGTTTGGGTCTATGTACGTGTTTTGGAATCCAACATTCTATGATGGATTTTGGTTAAGTGTCGGTATGTAAAGTGGATTTTGATTTGGAACGTTAGTGAATGGATTTTAATTTGAGATTTGTGAAAATTGATTTTGATTTGAAACATGTGAGAATGGATTTTGATTTAGAATTTGTGAAGTGATGGGTCGACTTCCATATTGAAAGGAGGGTATGTTTCCTATTTGTGAGACCCCAATATGTGGTATAGTACTAGTGACATTGACACTTGGAATAGCTACTATCTACGGTGTGGCACCAGTGAAATTGACACTCGGTATAGAATATGACGTTTTATGTCTTTTGTTCCCAATAAGAGGACCGGAGGGATTGGACGATGATGCCCCTATGGTAAAATTTAGACCCTATGTGGAGCTAGAGGTACCAAATGGAGATGTGTCTATTGTTGAGGCACTCTATGTAGGCCCTCCAAATGGTATAGTGGTAGTCACTTGAGGCATAGTGGCACTAGTAGTTGTAGTTTTTGTCCCTTGGGTAGATGCAATTTGTAATGTACTGATGTCAAACCTAGGAGGTAACTTGGCACCTTTTGCTAGAAACTTAGCTAAGTATCTTTGAGGATCATTTTGCTAGATATTCATCTACAAAGGAGGCAAACTTAGGGTCTTGTGCAGCAAAATCTATATCTTCCACTACAATGCGTCCTTGTGCGTCTCTAGTAACAAATTTGTCTAACAAAGTATTGTGAGGTCTCAATGAAGATGTCCCTGAAAATGGGTTTGAGAACATATTGATGAAGTCATTTGGATCAACCATCTTTTCTCTTTCTCTCCTTTTAGATCTTGTTTCAACCATGTAAGGTAAGCTCAAAGTGCAAGTGATGCAAAAACTAAGTCTATGGATGATTATGAATCTAATATATGTTTTTGGGATTTTTCTTGAAAATAAGGAATGAATGCAACTATTTTTTTTGGTATTTTCTTGAGAATAAGGAATGTATAAAATGATGCTATCCTAGGATGACAATGTCTAAATATAAAAAAGTCTAAGTGATCAATTTTGGAAGATTCTAAAAGAGGTTACCTACCAGCTAATTCTTAACCCAAGTTTCAATTTAGTTTTGACAAGGAACCTTCGTAGGACTAGGACCAAAAGATAATGTGAGCTCCCAAACTAGACTAATGAGCTGGAAGGTCTCACGTATAGGAAAAAAATATATGATGACAAGGTTCAATGAAAAAGTTCATTGTAGCAAGGGTTTATCCAAAGTGTGAAAGATTCCTATCTTAAGATATGCAAATGATGATCTCTCTAAAGGAAATAAAGACTCCTAAGATGAAAGTAAAATCTACAACTAAGATGCCTATCATTATGACTGAATGATACCTGAAGGATACAATCATGCAAATTTTGAGCAAACTTTCTGGTTTCTATCCAAGGATCAGAGTGATAGGATAAGTCAGATACTGGTATGACTATTTGGTTTTAGTCTGTGACAGTGAATTCTTGTTTTTTGGTAATTAGACAAATGCATTGTAGGATAACAAATGCCTCACAGAACTTAACAGTTGCAGTTTGAATTATCAGATGCATTTTACTAGTAAATTAAGTCTCGGGTATTAGACACATGAGATTTTGTATCAAGCAGATGCAACGCACTGTATCAATTGTGACTCAAGATTGATTGGTTGTGATTTTTAGACTCAAACAGTGCACTGGTAAAATATAGCTCGAGTCTGTGATAGGGAACATGCGTCGTTTCAGACTGCAGATGCAGCTCACTTATTCAGATGTGTCACAAAAAGTTTCAATTGCGGGTTTTCCAGTAATAGAGGTAATTAACATGTGCAACTAGGGATTATTAGATGCGGTTATCTAGCAAGCAAATGCGACCTATTCTAACAAATGTGACTCACTAATAAGCAGATGCGACTCAGTTTTTGGTAAATGCAGGTTGGACTCATTCTTGACAGATGCGATAGATTGGTAAACAAATGCGACTCTAAGTAACATATGCGTTTCTCCGGTGAACAAGTGCGACTCTATTTGACAATTGTGGTTTTCTGATGAGAAAATGTGTTTTTTCATAAACTGTAGGTTTTGACTCACTATTTCTGATCAAATTTTTGGAAAATAACAAACACTTAGAAAACATAGTATTTTAGACATGAACAGTGATTAAATCAGGCAAGTATGATCCTAAGGCTGGAATGTGATAGTATCTTACTGGATTCTCACTTGGGTTTCCCCAACTATGCTTATTCAAAGCGGATGACTAGAAGCTTGAACCCACTGGCTCCCCTCCACGACATTCACTTCTCTAGGGAAGCCAAGCTTTAGTACCCATGAAATTCCCATGGAATACTTCTCATCTCTACTAGGAACCGTATGGATGTGCAATGACTTCAAAGGTCCGACCTCCTATGCCAGCAGATAGAAGGATTTGGGTTTCTAAAACAAATGGTGTCTAGTAAGGGAGTTTGTGAATAGAGAGCTTATCTGAAATAGCTTGAGATTGGGAGGGTCTCTCCCGCTCTCGTCACCATTGAGTCTTGGTGGACCGAGGGTCTCATGGATTGGCTTTGAACGACGCTAACCACTCCTTGGGGTACAAATTTTGTTCTCCCCCCTTTGATATAGCCTGCTAGAAAATGTGCTAAAGTTCAAACCTTGAGGTGATGAAATCCCTAGGGAAGCCTCTCTTAAAAAAGAAAAGGATCATTGTGTACGTACACACTGATTGGGTAACACAAAGTATGCAAGTGCACAAAACATGGTAGACAAAGTTCTTTTTAAGCACTAAATGAAATGTTATTTAATCTAAAACAGACAGTCTTGTTTCAAAATAGTCTTCATCACATGTCCTACAAGACAAATCATCAATAGTTTGCAATTTATCTTTGGCGATCGTCCTACAAAAAGGGTTTCAAAAACTTGTCTTTTATGCTACGTCCTACAAACACTATGTTAACTCCTTAAAACACACGCTGCAAACTAAAAATTAGTTGTAATGAAAACATAATGAAAACTTTTAAATTCAGAATTTGAAATCAAAAATTTCACTAGTCAGATGTGTCGTGCAAAGTAGCAGATGCGTCACGGGTTTTACCAGTCAATTGCATCGCGAAAAGCCATGGATGCATCATATTTTGTCAGATGTGTCACTATATTCATCATATGCGGCTTGTAATGTCAATTGTGTCATTTCGTGCGTCAAATTCGTCGGGTCGTATGATACTTGCAAAAAATGAATAAAAATTCTACGGATGTGCGAAGAGCGTGTCTTCATGTCGGGTTCACCTATGTAACATCATGAAAACATGAAAGATTAAAGCAACTCAAAAGAAATAAACTCTAATGTAAACAAAAGCTAAACAACAAAGCACAAAGGAAAGCATAAATGAAAAGATCTCACCAAGCATCAATAATAGTTCTATGAACCTCTGTTGTCCTTCTCCATTTCACCGTGATAGTATTCTTGCCCTCAAATTTTTAGTATGTGTGCAAGTATAGCCTTAGTAGATGTGATAATAGCGAAGTATCAATGATTATAAAACAAGTGCTCCAAAAGTCATTAGATTTCAGGAGGAGTAACAATGATGATGATAAAGCCATTTTATAGAAAATAGGCTTTTCGAATGATAGGCTTAGATTAAAAGATGGACGGACAATTCAGATTAAAATATTCAACATGCATTGAGATTAGTGTTAATAGTGACGTGAGTGATTACAAGTTGAAAGGTGGAGATCAAGATTAAATAATGATTTAATCTTTTGTTGAGAGTATTCGAAAACTAGAAGAATAAAGATTGAATGAAAAGGATAAAGATATAATAAAGGAAATGATCTGTTCAAATACACACATGAATTAATTAATTAAATAAAGTTATTTAATTAATAAATGTCTACATGCATAAGAATTAAAAATAGATAACTGACTGGTTAAGACAAGAAGTTTACTTGTCAGAGACAATCATACATTTAATCAGAAGATGATTGATTGATTTAAATAGATCTCAAGTGAAGTGGTGAATGAATAATTAGATAACTTAAACAATTATCTAAATATAGAAGAATATGTCCAAAATAAGCTTTTATGAATTAAATGATTATTTAATTCAACATTCGACATTTAAGCATTAAATTAAATAAATTAAGATGCATTTAATTGACTGAAGAAAAGATTAATGAATAATTAAATAATTAAAGTATTTATTTAATTATAGTCGAAAGTGTGATAAGGATAAATTAAATAATATTTTATTTAATTTCAGAAAGAGGATAAAGTTAATTAATGATGTAATTAAATAAAGAACATTTATTTAATTAATCGGGATTGAATAAAAATAAATGAATTAATTAAATAAATAAAGTTATTTAATTAATAGAAGAATACATTTTAAAATGACTTAATTAAATAATTAAAAGTTATTTAATTAATATTTGAGAAAAGAATTTAGAAAATAATTAAATAATTAACATTATTTAATCATGATCATGAAAGTATGAATTATGGAGAAATTGAAGTCGCAGGCTTAGACCAAATTTTAGTGTCTACACTCCTTATATCTTCTATCTTGGTCAACTCATATACTAATTGAGAAATGACACTCTTCTTCCCCTCCAATATTTGCAACAATTTATACATTGGTAACTCAAGGCTAATTGGTAATTTTTCCTTAGTTCCATACACTAATTCAAATGGATTCTTACCAATAACATTATTTCCCAAATATCAAATTTTAGTTTATCATCCCATATTTTCTTGTTAGCATCCAAAGTTTTTCAATGATATTTATGATTATTTTATTGTTGGAATTAGATTTTCCATTTCCCTATGGATGATAAGGGGGAGAGTGTGTTAATGATATCCCATATTGTGAACACAAATCAATAAAATATTAGGATCTAAAAGAAATTGCATTATCAATAACTATTCTAGATGGCACACCAAACTTGGTAACTAGGTTGTTCAACAAAAAAACACTACTTTTGAGGTAGAATTTCTTGTAGGGATTGCTTCTATCCATTTTGTAAAATAATTAGTGGCCACCAATATCCACTTGTATTTTTTTCTTAATTTTTATATTATCTCCCCTATTAAGTCTATGCCTCATTGTTGGAATGAAGCCTCTACTAAAATGGTAGTGAGGGGGAGTGCTCTTGCAAAATTAAACTTGCCAAAAAATATTTGGCAATCATCACATCCTTTTATGAACTTGACCATGTCTCTGAATAATTTTGGCCATCAATAACTCACTCTTATAATCTTATGAGTAGTATTTTTGACATGTATGGCCACCACACAATCCTTGTCGATATTCCTCAATAAGCCTCATATATTTCTCCTCATTTTAACATCTTAGGAGCACACCATCTAATTTTATCTACATTACAACACATATCTTTGAGCTTATAACTTTAATGTTATCTTTTGTTTATCATTCAAATCTAATGGACAATTTAAAATTTCTAAGTAAAATACAATGTCCTTATACCAAGAACAATCCTTCAATTGACATGGGATAAAAGATGGGTTAGAGCCCACCTAATGGACCTCAATTGCTTCCAAATTGTATTAGCCATTAATTTTTCTAGGCTCTAACCCCTAACTATCTTGGTTTTCTTCACCTGCATGTCATGCTCTTGGATATTGTTGATCCACCTACATCTCTTTTATGATGCCTCTTTTTGCACAAAGATATCTTGAATCACTATATGTGGCACACAGACAATGGTTTTGGGTCTTACAAGATAAGGTCTGAAGTTCTTCACCACCTTAACAAGAGAATATGCATTCTTTTATATTATGAAGTAGTTCAATTGAACATCCTATAAGTATTTGTTGAAAAAAGCTAGTGGTTTCTCATAATATTATCATTTTTCTATAATACAATTGCAATAGTAGTTTAAAAATGATCAAAAATAAAATAGTTAAAAAGGCCTTGAGTAATCATGGCTTGCCAATACTGGTGCCTTATTCAAATAATCCTATATTTCTATAAAGGAAGAACTTGATTTTTTATCCCATCTTGATGACTATCCCTTCTTTAGCACTTTTAGAACAAAATTACAAAATTAGGAATGAAGCTCCTAAAAAAATTTATTAGTTCAAAGAATGATTGGACTTCCTTGACTGTTTTGGGTTGAGGTCAATTTATTTGAAATTTTCCAGATGAATCCTCACCCCCCCTTAGACACAATATACCCAAGAAGATTTCCTTCTTCTATATAAAAAAACATTTCTTGGTATTCAACAAAATTCCATATTCTTAGCACCTTTGGAAAATCAGCTCCAAATGCTTGTGGTGATCATCTTGATTCTTGGCTCATATATAGTTAGATCATGTTGGTAGATAATTATGATTTCATTTAGGAGGCCAACAAAAGAAACATCCATATCTCTTTGAAAAGTGGTTCAAACATTCTTTAAACCAAATGGTATTCAAACATATACAAATTTTCCCCTTGACGTTGTGAATATTATTTAATGTTTCTTAGATTCCTCAACCATGAGTTGATTGTAACCTAAGAGGAAATCTATCATAGATATAATCTCAAACCAAAAGGTCCATACTAGGCAATAGATAATTATCCTTGATGGAATTAATACTCAAATTTCTACAATCTACACATAGTATAATCTCTCCATTTTTCTTTCTTACTAGAACAAGGATAGAAAACCACTTTGAATGTCTAATTGGCTTGATTATACCTCCCTTCTTCAACTTCATTAGTTCCTTTTACATTCGAGGGGAAAGAGTGGGGTTGCTAGGAATTTCTTTCTATCTAAATGGATTTGTACCGTGATCCAATGGAATGGTATGTTAGAACAAATCTTACCTACAAGCCTTCAATTTCATCATAGGACCACACAAATAAATCTTTATTTTATTTATTCAATTAACATTTTTTTCTTACTTGGGTTTAACCTTTTACCAATGTAGATCACCTTAGGAGCTGATTCAATTCCCAAGTTCACATATTCTACATCTTCCTCATTGATATGTGCACTCCTTGTCTTATAACAATCAATATTATCAAATATTATTTCTAAAGAAACAAGACCTCTTGGAATAGTATTTATTTTGATCTTATATAATTTCATTTTCAAAAAGAGTCTCCTTACCTTCTTCATTTTCTTCTACCATGGGCTACCAATTAATAAGTTGATTCTCAAAATGATAAATGCAATACAATAACTAATAAATCCATCGATCATCATTAAAGACCTACCAATTGTAATTTTTTCAAGAATGTTAAGCTTGGTAATAGAATTTACATCATACTTGTAATTAAGGGTAGCTAAGGAAGCATCAAAATTTGAAGCTAATAAAACAAATTTCATCAATTATTGTATTACTATCTCTCTCAACCCATTTGATGTCAAAAGAATCAAACATCTAAAATATATCCCACACAACATGCATTTTCAATCTTTCAACAATTTTGTAGCATATGTGCCCCTAACTTGAGATACTACAAGTTCTAAATCAACATGTACTCTCATGCATTTTATTCCATACTTGGAAGAAACATTCAATCTAATCAACAAAGATTCATACTTAACCGCATTGTTGGTGCATTCAAAGCTCAATTTTAATGTGAATTTATAATTTTTACCATTATGTGACACCGACACAACTCTACCATTTTCTTATTTTGAACATGCATCATCAAATTGCATGTTCCAAATGCAATTATTTCTTGGATATTTATGTGGGTGAAATAAATTAGGGTCCACTTGATTTTCAAACTCATCATCTTAATACTCAAAAAAATAATTTAGTTCAATGTCTAAGTAATAGATCTCATTCAAAATTCCTGGTTGCATCTAGATTCTCCACTATACTTAACATTTTCTTTTTTCTATGTAATTGGACTTATTTCCTGTGCAGTGGAATAGTAGCATAAGAAAAATATATTTGAATGCTACCACCAGTTGAGACTAGCCACTTCTTGGACAATATCATACTCCATTTAGCTAGACAATCAACTATGATGATGTCTATTGATTTCTTTTTACCAGGGTATGCAGAAAGTTGCACTTCAAAATCATTAGCTACCCCAAATACATTTACTTCATGAGAATCCATGAAAAAACAATCCATGAGATTTTAAAACCTTTAGGCTTAGTTGATTCATGAATTCTAAATGCATCACAACCTAATATACAGTTATATACTAGCCATCCATTTATTAGAAAATATGTGTGAAATAGATCGAATAAGTATTTGTTACTTTTATACATGGTTCCCAAGTAAATATTAGGTGCCTTTTTGATGCTAGATTCATTTTCATTCTCTACAGAAAAATTTGAAGGTTCATTTGGTTGATAAAAAAATAGGAGTATTGATATAAAACAATACATTTTCTTTATGTTCAAGGATCCTCAAAAAATCCCTAACTAGTACTTGAAATCTCAATTGACTCAATGCTTGAGTCATGTCAAATGGATGGCATGCTAGCAAGGGAGTGGACAATGGAATGGTCACAATATTAGTGTAAGGGATGAATACATTACTTGATCACTAATAACAACTCACATTGTGTTGAATGCATTTTCAACCTCCTTAGTTACCTTTTATTTCTCATTTGTTGCTTCATCAAAATGATTCTATTTGGGATTATCTCCAACAACCCTCAATTTTTCCATATTATTGTTTGGGATATCAACAATATTTTTCTTGGGGAAATTTCTTCTTGAAGGATGCATCTAACATGTGCATCTTCTTTTTTGGTGGTTATTTACTTATAGTCCTATTTGCACTTTGTTCTACAATATTATCTTTTTGTTTTCCTTTGCTTGTTTATGCAGTTGACATATCTAAAAGGACACCAAATTTATTTGTGAAACCTACTTGCCTATTTTTTTGCTAGTAATCACTACAAAACTTGTAAGACATGTACTATAGTGAGAGCCTTGATATATTTATTAGAAGGATGCACTCTCTTATACCTTTATTGCATTTGTTCCTTGAGCTGATTTTAGTCTATTCTTTGTAGCTCATATGGAACATGATGGATAGCATGGTCATATTAAAATTATTCCTCTTTCTCATATTCACCTAGTTGGTTGACATTGTCATCTTTATAATACTCGAGCACACCTTCTTGTTCTTGGAATCCTTTCTCATCTTCAAGTTCTACAACAACCAAAAAAATTGATTGATCATGAGGAAAGTATCATATATCAAAAAGTAATGAATCTTGATGAATATTCACATGATCCTCCCTCAATAAATTAGGGGCATGTCTCTCCTAGTATCCTTGGTTTGTATTCATTGAAACCATTTTCTTATCTTTTAGTATAGGTTTTTTAGATCAATCATAATTGTAAGGTTTGTTATGTAATATTTTACCTTTATTGAAGTACATGGAAACATTGTTAGAAGACACCCCTTTCTCATTTTGGTAGCTTTATATGAAAATCCTTCATAAGCCCCATTAATTTTTCTAAATTTTCCTGAGTAGTGAGGGGCTTACTAGAAGTTGTTGCACCTAGTTTTTAAAGTTTAATATCATCTCTTGTAATAATTTTGCTATATTCTCTCATATTTCTCTCTATATTTCTAGCCATGGCATAATATTCCCTTAATGTTTGAGGGCTCGTCTCATAGGAAGTAGCCCGATTCAGCATCAAATACTCCACAATATAAGACTAGGCTGCATATACGTTCATTAGACCTCACATAGGGAAGCACTTTCCTCATTGTCATGTTACAAATCTATTGTTGAAATCAATAAATTTCTCATTGACCCATTTATTGATAGTAGTTAGCTCAAGGATTGTGAATTGTGGATCCACTCTTTCTCCATATTACAATCTAAAAGCTCTCATAAATCATCCCACGAATCTATGCTACTATTTGGAAGGATTTTGTACCATTCTTTTGCAATTTTTTCTAGTGACTACAAAAAGAGTTTCATCATAAAGTCATTATCTTCTATTTCATATTCATCTATCACATTGATGAAATGTCTCAAGTGGTGCCCACCAGTTACATCATTATAAACTTAGAATTTAGGCACTTTTGCTCAAATCTCATTTGGAATGGGATTAGGATAATTTGGAAAACCATAAAATTCAATTTATTTGTATATTTCCAACCCTAATGGTTACTTACTAGGGAAAATATTTGAGCCTATGTTTTGTGTTTTTTGTATTGGGGGTTTTTCTGATTTTGCTACACATTATGCACCTATTGATTTGGAACATTTTATGAATTGTTCATATTCATATTTTGGTTTATTTGTAGGGCTTGTTGAGCATGCTGAGCTTGTTGCAACTTAATTTATACTTCTATTTCATGTTTCCTTTGTCTAAGTTGGTCAATTAGATATATAAGATGATCTTATTCTCTTTTCCTACATTCATTTTTTGACAAAGTAGCTAGATCTACATCATGGAATAGAGCTTCATCTCTTGTTTGATTTCGTGAGATGAGGGAGGATAATTTTTAAGTAAATTTCCATTGGATTTATTAGACGTGGGGGTAGATGTAAATTCATGTCTATATTTTTGTATTTAGATTCTAGGATGCATGTCTATTTTTTGCTTCAACATTTTCCTCAAGTCCAAACCTACCATAATCATGCCTAAGGGTCATCCTATTAGTTCTAATACTATTATCAGTTGAGTCATCTGAGATACATTGGTCATAATTTTTTAATGCATCTCTTCTACTCAAAGTACCTACATTTTTAGTACTCACAAAATTGTAAAGATGACATACTTGGATTCTTAGCTCTCCATTGATACTTTTATCTCCTCACATTGGGGGAAATCACATCCGATGTTTCTTGGCCTTTGGATCATTTCTCTCTCTCCATTTCTATCCTGTTACTCTTAAAAATGATTTATGAGTCAATCCTTAATAGAGTTTCCACTCCTTAAATTAGGAAAAATTAAATTTTATATCAAGGATTTCAAAGAGTAACAACAAAGGACTAGTTTTCTTGGTTTCAGTATAATTACTAATTAGCCTAGGTCTTTAAATTAAATATTGATAATGGTATCAATTTTTTGGTGATATGTGTTGAAAATACCAAATCCTTAAGGATGAATAATCTTCCAAGTTCCAAGGGTTTAAAACCTAGGAAGAGTACCACAAATCCCATATTCAAGTTGGGAAAATAAGGACCAATTAATGAGGTGGGTAGGACCTCCTTCACTTGTGGTTCTGCAATATCAAGGGGGTTTCCCTAAAGTGCTGAATTATATGATATTACAAGGACTTAATGATCTCCTTGCTACAAACCATACCCACTATATAGTTTAACCTTATTCCAATTGTCACAATGTACCTATGTGTTGGTTTAAAATATAAGGTTATACAATTTTAGGTAGTAAAAATGGCTTATCATGTAGAGGGTGTAAAATATAGATAAAAAATCCCTATTATTGTCATGCACTCATACATGGAAGCATGAAAAAATAATACAACACAACTAAAAGAGAATGATTATGATTTATTTGTTTTAATATATTGGGTTGATGAGAAGTGGAGTCCATAGTAGATTGATGCAAATTCTAGTAGGGCAACAAAATCATGAATTTATTCAAAACATGTAATGATTAAAATCTTGGCGTGACACCTCAATGGAGGTTTAACTAAAAACTATACCCCTTGGAATACATAATAAAACAAAATTCTACACATGCATTCAAATAAATAACTAAATTTGTAGAATATTAAATGAGCCTACTTAGTTATCTATAAACATAGTTGAAGATTTCCTTTATTATTGTGAAGACACCATGCAAAATATTTGTAGGGTTTTTATAGTCATCTAGATAACCAACTGATCACACATACATCTAGAAATAAATACAATGAAAATGGAGACACTCAATCAAGGTCAATCCCAAAATTTAAATTCATTCTTCAAAAATTACAATAGGCTCATTACACATTAGGGGAAAACCTAGTTGTTTGATTGTGTATTCTTTTTAGTTCTTCACCAAACTAATTTTCCCATCTGGATTGAATAATAAAAATGAGTATATACCCCACTACAACTCATTGCAAAATGGGAAATATGTAAAACTTACATCAAAACCCTAAAAATCCATTATCATAGTAGTTGTAGGGGGCATCCATATCCTCAAATCATGTTTTTCATCTTTTATTTAATTATTTTAAATCTAACCAAATCATGTCCACATATACTAATAAAGCATGCAGAGCCATCATTATTGCATCTTCAACACCTATGGTCATCAATATAGTCCATGAATGGTAGGAGAGTAGGTGGCATATAAATTTTGGTAGTTGGGCAAGATTTGATGTGGAATTTTAGTATTCTAGTGCATAGTCAGTCTTGAGTTTTGGGAGGAACCTAGAAAAGAACTTTGAAATCTTAAACTCTGCATCTTCACTTTGAGGTTTAGGTTCTATGAGGAATTGGGAACCAAAAATGTTATATAGGTCGAGTTTTTTATTTAGAGAAGAAGTGGGCAATGAAAACTGCAAAGGATCAGTGAGCATTGAGATTAGGGGAGGAATAAGGAACTAGAAAATATGCTAGTCAAGATTAGGTTGTAGGTCAAAATGACAACTTGGAATGTAAGGTTCCAATTTTAAAGCAATATTTGTAGTCCACTTGGGTATCACAAGTTTGGGAGTGGAAAGTAATTTGAGAATAAAAATTGAGGTTCCACATTCCAGCTAGGGCCTAAATTTTGAATGGAAGGGGACGAGAGTAGATGCTAGGGATTAGACATTGGGATGAAATGGGGAACTAGAACTTAGAGTTCTTGATTCCTATTGAGACCTAGGGTCCAACATAATACAATTATGGATGAAAGCTTTAGGGAATGAAATGTAGAGCATAGGGGAATTTTTGGATGTGAAACCTAAATTTACAAGTCTTGAGATTTTTGAGGAACAAAGAGGTAAGGCCAAAGTGGGGAGTGAAAGGCTCAATAAAATGATCAATGTGAACCCAAAGAGCCAAACTTCCATTGGGACCTAATATTTGAAAGAGAATTAAGGTAAGCTTTGTGGGGGTAGAGGAAATGATGTAAATGGTGGTTCTATAGGTTCAAGTGCGGTTAGAGAATTCGTGGCAACCACATCAAGATCAATTATTGAAAATTTTAATGCCTCAATATTTAAGCTAAAAAAATAGGATTTCTTGGAAGAGAGAGATCAATGAAGAGATGTGATGATAGAGTTTAATTGAATATAAATGTTTTAGATAAATATTAGATAAAATTGGATAAAAATGCACAAGGAACCCTATGGTTGTGTCTTATATATTCTATTCTCTTCAATGTCTTAGAGGAGACTACCACTATTATTTTGGTGAAGAAAATTGGTGAGATTTATCAAATAACGAGTCTGATAAATAATCTTTGTTTAAAAAGAAAATTATAAATTCGTTAAAAATGAAGGAAGGAGACTCTATAGATGAGCATTTAAATGCTTTTAATCTCATTTTGAGTCAATTAGCAAGTATTTATATTAATCTAGAAAAGGATGATAAGTGTATTTTGTTACTTTTATCTTTACTTGAATTTTGGAAGAATCTAATTGCTGAATTGAGTAGACCTATTATAAATTTTAAACTAGATTCCCTTTATTTCACTTTTCTTAGCAAGGAATTGAGCTCTAGAAATCCATGAATGAGAGGTACAAGGATGTACTACATGTATAAGGTAGACTTGAAAGGAAAAAAGTGGTAAGAAAAAGGGGATAAGGAGAGGTCTAAGTCAAAAGGATGGTCCAAAACCACCTAAAATAATAGAGAATTTTAAACCATGAGAAATGGGGTTGTGTAAAAAGAAATGTAGAAACGAGAAGTACTTAAAATTCTTTAAAAAATTTATAAATCCTCTAATGATGAAAATGATGATTTGATTATTGATGCTAATATTTCTAGTGATAGCTATGGTTTATTCATGCAAGTGACCCATATCAAAAGACTCCTCATAGGGAGTGTTTTCTTAATACAAAGCATATGATAGTGAGGTGTTCCTTGGTGATAATAGTTTACACTAGATTGTTAGCAAAAAAAAGGTGCAACTTGTGTTCAATGATGGAAGTGTAAAATCTCTCATAGATGTGTTGCGCATTCCAAAATTAGCATGGAATTTGCTTTCAATTTCTAAAATAAATGATGTTGAAGTGCATTTTATATTTGATAAGGGTGGTTGTAAATTGGTTAGAGGGAATATAATGTTAGCTAAGGGATCTTGACTTGGGACATTATTCAAGCTTGATGCATCTATTTATTGTAACTTAGTCTATATAATTGAAATCTCAAATTATGTATGTTGTGGCATAAAAAGCTAAGCTATATCGTCAAAAAAGGTTTTAAGACCCTAGGTAATGAAAATATGGTGGATGGTTTATTTAGTTATTATATGGATTTTTATCTTGTGAGAACTATTTATTTTTTATATAGGGTAAATTTTAATTTTATATATCTAGAGAAAGGAGATTACTAGAGGTCATTTATATTGATGTTTATGGTTTTATGAATGTTGCTTTAATTAAAAATTATTGTTACCATGCTTCCTTTATTGATGATTACTCACATTATACTTGGATTTATTTTCTAAGGCACAAATATAAAGCTTTAAATAGCAAGATTAAATATTTTAAAGTTCTTGTTGAAAATCATATCGATAAAAAAACTAAATTATTAAGGTCAAATAATGGAGAGGAATATTATTCTCAACAATTCTTTGATTTTCACAAATATGCATGTATTGTAAGGTAGATTTTTTTTTTTTATGCACCACAAGGAAATGGAACTATAGAGAGGATGAACATGACATTAATGGATGGAGTTAAAAGCATGACTATTAGTGCTTAGTTAGATCAATGTTTTTGGTTTGATTCTATAATTATTACATTCTATTTGATTGATAGATCTCAAAGTTTTTCTCTAGTTTTTAAAAAATTATGGGAAATATGAACAAATACAAACTCTATTTCACTCATTAAATTTTTTGGTTGTAAGTTATTTGTTTACTTTCCTAAAGAAAAATGATCTAAGTTGGATTTCAAGCTAACAAGTGTTTTTTCACTTACTATGAAAATAATGTTTAGGTATATAAGATTTCAAATTCTCTAACCTTAAAATAGTATATTCTAGAGATGTGATTTTAAGTAACTTAGAGTTAAGCTTGATAAGGTGCTAGCAAAAAAAGGGAAAAAAATCTGAAATAGAGAACTAGGAAGATGCATAGGTGGAAGAATATTATGTTAGACATGAGGATGTAGAGGAAGAAGAAGGTTTGGGTTTTGAAAGTTTAGAAGAAAGACAACAAGATCCTCTTACTACACCCTTAAGAAGGTTCACAAGGAAATGGAAATTAGTTAATAGGTATATTCCAATTTATTTCAATTGGGTACATATTTTATCTTGTACTAATAATGAACCTATATATATGAATAATCTCTTTCTTAAAAGAATCATGAATCTTGGATGCATGTCATGAAGGATGATATGGTGACCTTAGATAGATGTGAGACTTAGGATATACTTGAGCTACTTGAGGGAAGGAAACCCAATAGTTGAAAGTGGACATTTTAGAAGAAATTTACAGTGGATGGATATTTGGAAAGGTACAAAGTAGAATAGTGGTAAAAGGTTACTTCTAGGTTGAGGGAGTTTATTTCAATGGAATTTTATCTCGTATCATAAAACCAAATTCCTTAGATTCCTTTTTTGTATTGCTACTAATTATGACTGTAGAGGGAATGGATGTAAGAACTTATTTCTTACACATGGATCTTGAGGAAGAAAAATAAATAAAATAATCTAATGGTTTTATGTTGAAAGGGAAGGAGAACTTGTTTTATAAGTTGAAATAGCTATTGTATTTATGTTTATAGCTATTGTATGTTGTATAGTGGTCATCTTTGATGAGGTATCAAAAGTTTAATACTTTTGCATTTGATATTGAGCTTATTGGGAGTGAATGTGATCATCGTGTTTTTTTAAATTAATTAATAATTGGTTGCTAATCATTATCATGTATTTTGATAACATTTTATTCTTTGCATTTATAGAAAGGAAATGAATAGGGAGTTCAAACATGAAAGATTTTATGGTCCTATAAAATATATTCTCAATATGGAGATCAATAAATGATGAGTTGAAACAAAAGCTTTGGCTTAGTCAAAGTAAGTACATTTAGAATATTTTGTAAAGTTTTGAAATGTAGGAATGTAATCTAATAAGCATTTCTTTACCTATTTGTATTAATTTATCATTGGATCAATATTTTAAGTCTTGGATGATGATTTTTTTTATAGTTATCTTTGTATTAGATGTTGTTGAATGTTCTTCCTATTGTAATACTAAATCCAAACACTTCTCCTCCATTGAAAACATAACATGTCAATAATGGTTTTGTTAAGATATTGAAGAATAAGAAAATTCCTCTTTATTGAGTGGTAAGGGTAGGGTAATTTCCTTATCATGGAAAGTGGTTTTCTGTGGCCCAAATTAATAAAAGGTTCACTCATTTTTTGCAAAGTATTGATTCAATGGGGCTCATTTATTCTCAATAGGGATGGTTTATCTAGTATACATCTAAAGGCATTCAAGGGAATTCGCATGTCCGAATACAAGAAATATTAAAATATATTTTTTGGTATTTTAAATGTTTTTGTAAACTACATTTTTGGAGGCCTTCACAATGAAATTGGTCTTGGGGAATTTTATTAGTTTCTTAGGAAGGATGGCATCGGCTACACTCTAAAAAAATCAAACCAGTTCTCTTGGAGATCTTTCCAACTCATCCAAGTAGTCTAGTTTTTTCCTAGAATGAGCTAGGAGTTATGACCCCACCAATTGGGGTGCCAATATTAAATAATTTCTAACATATTTTTTCACTAATTTGTTTCCATAGATAGCTATACATTTCAACTTCCAAGGAGGACCGTTTGTTGACTCTTCATTTTTTATGGGAGATATAATTTACTATTTTTAGTAAGTTTTCTAGTTTCACTTGAAAGGTATAAATAGACTTAAGTCGACATCATGTAGTAGAGTGGTAGGCATACATCTCTTCCATAAATTTTATCGTATTTGTATGAATGCTCAAATTTGAAGAAAAGCTATCTTAGTTAGCTTTCAAATCATCATTTCATTTTTTATGGTAAGTTATTAATTACAATAAATTTAGTCCCTTGTTGGTGTATTATCCTTCAAATTCAAAACTATGTTTGGATCATGTATGGACACGAGTGCAAATGTAGGTTGAACATATGAGAATATTCATAAATGACAATAGGTGTAATTGAGTGAAATAAATAACATTAACAATCAAATTATAAGCTAAACTTAGCATAAAGAGTGTGCCACTTATCAATATATAAATGTATTAAGACATTCCATCAAAATAAGCACAACACTAAATGATAATTAACACACACACACACACACATACAGTCTTCCCACCACTCCTTACTTTGTCAGTCGGGTAGGATGATGGAATCAAGTCTTACGAAAGGCAAGCTAGATGGTTGAAAGCTAGGAAGGGATTTGCTTGCCACTCCAACTAGAACTAATTCGGATGGATGAGCATGATTTCATTTGTCAATGTCGGAAGGTGTTAACTCAACCGAAAGGAAGTAACTCCTCCAACCTTGGGTGGATGGGAATTTTACTTTCCCTCCATCCAAACAAGTTGACAACCAAAGATTGTTGAGAAACCCTTGATTGATTGTTTGGGAAGGTCCTGCTTTGTCCATCTTGAACCCCCAATGGGTAATTCCATCCTTTTTTATTGATTGTTTGGCCCCTACTATTTTAACAAGTTAACAATAACTACTATGGAGTGAGAATTCCATCGGATTGAAACGAACCGATCCACGACACTCGCAAAGGAATATAGGTTGGTGGGGTTGGGATATATATAAAAAAGAAGATTCAAAGTAATTTGGAAGACTTGCATCCACCAGATGTCTAAGCCATTATTATGGTTAAGACATCTTATTCTTTTATTCAATTAAATTTATAGTAGTCAATTAAATTTAATATTGACCAATCTAGTTTATAGAGTTTAGATCCCCATATCATGCTATCCCCTCCCATCCTTTAACATACCATTTTAGTTGTTTTTTTCTTAAAAGTTTATTTAAGTCCATGTAGCCTATGTAAATGAAAATATTGACAAGGATTAAATAGCTTTACACATCCATCTTGAAAGAAAACAAAAAAGTATACATAACATTAAATGTAATTGTTTTTTTTTTAAGTTTTTTTTTCTTTTTGTAATGGTTAAAATTATATATTTATGTTATTTTTCTAATTTTTTGAGTTGTCTTACAAATTGTAGATAGTTTGTAACTAACCATTTTTTACATGAATTTGGTTTATAGCATTGCTACATTTCTATTTTTATTTATTAATATCTAATGATTTAATTTTAATCTCTCGATATATCATTTGCCTCATTGAATTAGACCTATGGGCATCTAATTACTTCTACCTTGAGCTTCCAAAATTAAAATTCTAAATTTAACTATAGTTGACCACTTCACTAGTCATAATGAGTTGACTTAGTGTACATTTGTGATTATTATTGTGCTTTATTTTTATACTTAAAGAAACTCACTCATTCACTTTGAAAGGAGCATGCTAGGGTTATCAAAAGAAATTGTTCTGGCGCATTATTTCAGTATCCTAATAGTATTATCAAATTATCACATCATCCTAGGTTCATTGTACACTTTCTTTCTATCCTCAATCTTGGTTCATTGCTATTGAATCGATCCACTTAGAGTTTGATTGAGAACATGACCCTATGATTCAATTGATACCCTAAATGTGTTTGTAAACGCCATTAGCTCCTTACTAAACTTGAATATGAAAAGATTGAGATGAGTGAAGTCCATCTATTAGTTTTTTACCAATTCATTACTACAGTTACATATACAATTCTATGTGGAGAGTTATTTTCTAAATTCACATATCTGATCCAGTTCATTTCCTCTCTTACAGATCTATTCTAGCTAAGTTATGAGAATGACTCATTTCAAATTTTGTCATTCAACTTCCAATACATCTTAAAAGTCACAATTTTAATTATAATTCAAAAATTATATTAAAATAATAGGCAACCACCTATAAACTACAACTATCAACTAAATATTTGTATTTCAATTTATTTCCAAATTATTCAATTCTATTACATTATCTATCACAACTCTAAATTAACTTAATCAAATTACTTATTATATTCTTACACTAAATCTTAATAAAGACATTGACACCCTTCAAAATTTTATATTTATTTAAATACCATATAGGACAGGGAGCAAAACATTTTTCTCCACCTTACATGTGACTCTGAACTTTGACAAACAATACCCATTTGTTCTATTTAATCATAATCTTAATCTTGTAATTGTAAAAAGAGACATAAAAGAGCATAAGCTCCCACCCATCCGAAGAGTAATGGGTTTGTAAGCTCATATATGTTTTGAAATGCCATGCCGTGGGGTATACAATTCCACAACTCGTCCATTTTCCAGTTGGGTTGGTCTTGAGTTCTTTCCTAATCCCTGTCAGATTACATCACCTTTATCATTAAAAAATTCAATAGAACATCTTTTTACATAGTAAAATCCTCTGAAAACTGAAAGCTATCTTTACTCTGTAAACAACAGTTGAATCAGAAGGCAGGATGGCAGAAGGACCTACATCGTGCACCGCCATTACTAATTTTCTCACTTGATCCCTCGATACAGTCCTCACCTGCATTACTTTCAACCTTGTTAGCTCATAACAAGTCAGCCAGACACTTATTCATAATAACTCTTCAATCCTTACCTTATCTACAATGATCCAAATGACTCCTTCTGTACATGGAGGAGTTGTGAGAGAGCCTGTGTATCTGTAGTATTTTCTACTCCCCATCTTTATATGCTTGGGATCTATAATTTTCAGAGCCTCCTCTGCTCCTGCTTCCATGTCGTGGCTAAGAGCTTCCATTTGATCCATTAACTGCACGCAACAGTAGATCGCTCTTGATTTAAAGATATTTCATACTTTGACCTCCCAAAACAAAGATAAGAATCTGAAGAAAGACCAAAGGATTGAAGTACCTCAGCAAGGAAGGTATCATGCCTTCCATATTTGTATAAAATTCCAATAACCACTGTTCTGTTATCTTCTGTTTGGTGTACCATATGTATTTCCAAAGGATACCTGCAACACAGAGCTTGAATCACAACAGAGCCTAAAACAAAAAATGCAGAGACAATAACTGATTTTTGTATGATAAGGAATACCGTCAACTCTGTATACAATTCACCCCATTGAATGACATAATTTGGAATAAGTTCCAAGGGTAAATTTACTTTTCTCAAATTTAAGAACCAACTCAGAAGAAAAACACTTTCTCTAATGGTTATAGAGACCCACTTAAGAAACAAACAAGTTAAATGAAATGTGGTCAAACACAATTCCTTTTAACTTCTCCATTGTACTTGTTATTAGATGTCTTATTATACAAATAGTTGCTGCCTGATTTGCAATATAGACTGCATAAACAGAGATTTGCTGTTTTCAAGTAAGAAATCTGTGAAATGCATTTATATTAAAATAGATCAATATTTTTTTTAACTATTAAACTAAGTGACAACAAAAAATAAATTCCGAAAGATTGATAATTTAAAAGGGCTTTATGATGAATGGTTCATAAGGCATAATACTTGTTGAAGGTTTTGCAAATAGGGTAGCAAGCTAAGTGGACTTGACCTTGGGAAAACTACATGGTTAAGCGCACTTGAGTTGAAGTAATTTTAGGATGGGTGATATCTGGGAAAGTCCCGATCACCACTGTGAACATCACCTAGATGCAATGAGCGCTAAGTGGACCATTCAATCTTATGACTCACAAAATATGGATCATTGAATTTGACTCAAAACTATACAATTGAATCTTGATATTAATACCATAACTTGACACACGGTAGAAAATACCTCCTAAAAAAATCCCACTCCACCTTGACCATTTAAAATCCATCGTACTTTAATTGTCACAATCTTAAAAAATAAACATATTATGGTAGCTGCTTTTAAAGCAAGCTATTTCAAAATGTGACAGAAACCATTTTAGCCTATAAGACATTAAAAAGTGATCTCTCTTATATGATCACCTTCTGCCATGGATGGTGTGCTCAGCCGGAGAATGCCAGTGGCATTGTAATAGAGTAAAGTTAGTTCCATCTACATGTATGGTGCCTGCACCTCCTGCCCATCTCACCTGCACTAAAGTACTATTTCCCAAATGTAAAAGTCTATCTCCAAATACAGATTAGTAATTTATAATAATTTCAAATATATAAAAGCAGAATCTATTATCAATAGTATTACCATGATGTCATGGCCTCTGTTCTTGAGGGATGCATTGGCTGCCTTGTAGCTCTTGTGTAACTTTCCCAGATTGGGATATATCTCCACATTTCTCTTCACTATATCAATGGGAGATTGATGTTGACCATGACCACATTTCTTCCACTCTTCCTTGAGATCCCCCCAGTGAGAAGGTCCCCTTGCACCATTGTAATCAAACTCCACTCCTGTTCCATAAAACAATCCAGAAACATGATTTACACAGATCTACAATTCATTTCTTTCAGTCAACAATTCTGAAGCTTAGAGTAATGTAACTATAGGAGATTAATATTACCTGCTGTTGCTGATTCAAAACCTCTTTCCAGGGCTAGGAAGACCAGAACAGCAAATGCATAGAACATATTCTCCATCTTATTGGAGAAAACTGATGGTATAGTATTGAGGAGCCCAGGAGGAATAGCTTTCAGTCTCTAGTCTGATGCTGATTGTATTATTACTGGCGAGTATATAATGAACAAGGGAGATGTCAGGGTTCTGACCCACTTTGTTTTTTTGTTGTTTGTACATTTGTTAAAAGCATCTAGGTTGAGGGAAATAATTCATATCCCCAGGTACCAGTGTTCCACTTTGTTATGCGCGCCAAACTTTTGTGGATTCTTGCAGGTCGCTTTAGTGCCCTGAGAATGTGACACAAGAGTTGATTATAGATGAAGCTGAATCATTTCAACTGTCTTACACATTCAATGGGTGGGTCACAATTTTTTTCCTTTCTTTTCTTAGCCGTGGGTACAAAAGTGGAAATGGGTTATAATTCTTTTTCTTTTCCTTACCTTGTCCGTATATAATGAAATAGACATCCAATACATTTCAACCCGTGCAAGCATTCTCGACCAGTGATAACCTGTGAAATTGCTTCAGACAACCATTAAAGAGCCAATGATCCCCGTTTTTCAGATTTTTTAAGAATGGATTATATAAAAATTTAGTTTTCTAGTCCAAGAGCCTTTTGATATAAGCGCGAGAGCGAGTGGGGACGGTGGTGGGTGGCGAAAGGGCGGTTGGGATAGTGAATCAAAAGATTTTGGGTATATATTTATATTTTGGGGTTTTTAAATATTGGATTGTGAAACCTAATTTTATGTGTATATCAATTATGAGACTTCTGAATCAATTGATTAATTAATTCAATTTTTATTAGGGTGTGATCAATCATTAATAGATTTAGCTTGTTTTTTTCTTTCTATATATTCGATCAAATAAATTATAAGGCAATACTTCATTTATATAGATTTATCTATCAAAAACAAAATTTGTGTTCTATAATAGATCATTGTTCAACTTTGCTTAGCTAGATCCATGCGTGTTGTATGGGGCGGGGATAGAGTGAGTAGTTGAGCATAATTAGTTGGCTTAAAGATTTGGATAACCTTCTTGTCAGTCTACAAGACAAATTCACCCCGCTAATAGAATAGGGAGTTTTAGACCATCCTTTTGATAGATCTCTCTTTATCCCCCTTTTTCTTACCACCTTTTTCCTTGAATCTACCTTATAAACGTAGTGCATACTTG